>JAHZMW010002327.1:0-112247 GCA_027743745.1 Alloscopus bannaensis | reverse complement strand
GGTCAAAAATTCTATTGTCTTGCTCCAGCCCATCACGTAGCAAGAAAGGGACGCCAGAGACAGAGCTCAGTAACGGTATTAATAAAAGGTGCATGGTGTTACCTCACGATCTCAGGCGTGGTTGTGAGAGTGAAAGTCAGTTCCCGGAAGTGGGATGCGCGACATGTGATAACATGATGGCGAGGAGGCCACTTACTTTGTGCAGCGTATTCCAGCTACAGGGAAAAGCTTTTTTCACTTGTTGAAACAAAAGCAGGAGGAAATCTCTTTCCGCTCAGAATTCCCTCCTGTTGACTTTTCCCGTTTTATCACTTGAAAGGAGCGCAAAGATTTGCATGGGGGACCGGAAATACGTGGAGCTAGTCAATTAATCGAATGCCCAGTCATGTTCTTACGTCTATCCTTCAAGAGGATATCACTTAAAAGTTGACTTTGCACATAAACCGATATTAGAAGGTTGAATTAATGTATTCTGTAGAAAATTCAATAGCCCAGCTCTTTAATGTAATTGATGAGATAGATGGTAAAGTGCTTGTGGAGTGAAATTGGATGCGATTTGTTCCGTCATGAGATGGGAGATCAAAATTTCACGATATGATGCAATTATAAGTCCTATATAATGGACGTTGTGAGCTAAATGACAACCATGTCTCTGTGCTAATCAATATGTAGGCAATTACCATTTCTAGCTCGGATGACTAACATATCGCCCCTGGCAAGTGTCAATCAAGGTCACGGGAGAAGTTGTTGACATCATTCTTTTCCTCTTTCTCTCACTTTGTGTTCGTTCTTTCATCAAAGTGTGAGCACATGACTAAAACATTAATACACTGGAATTTTCCCCGTTTACTTAGTCTTCGTGATTACTTTCCAGAGAACGAATTTGCGAGAGACACTCCTGTTGCCTGGCTTTCTCTCACTCTCTCTTTTAGTAACTTTCAAGTTGAGCACGTTCCCCCGAAATGTGTCACGGCCGATAAGATAATATACAGCAGGACACAAAATGAAACATTCAACGCTTCTCAGAAATGTGGCGACATTACGGACAAGCATCCAATCGTAAGCGAGACGGATATGAGCGACCTGTTTTGCCATTATGTTTGCATGTACGATGATCAATTGGAAACTGAATTAAAACAGGGAACACACTCATAGATAAAGCGATGAAAAGCTATCATAATTCCTCTTTCATTCCTGTCAACGTGACACACGGCACACACACACACTCAAGCACATCATAAAACAACTCTCGTTGTGTGGCCCAAGTGGCCAATAAAAGCTGAGAGAGAAAGAGAGCCTTTTTTGTGGCTCTCTTCTTTCAACTTTTATACCCTTTCTGTCTCACTTCAAAAGTTGTTGTTGCTCTTTTACTATTTGCACAACATGCTTTCGAAATATTCGGAGAGCTTATTGCTCTGTCTTCATATTGTTATTTGTGTGGAAAGTAATAACGCTCTTTGTTTTCCACTTAAATGCAGCAATTGCCTCCTCGCCTTCATTTCATTTTCTTCCACATCTTCTCTCTTGTTTTTAAGTGATTCCTCTCCTTCGTGGAAGAGTGATTGTGGTGCATATGTCAAAATCACATAATGTTCTCTCCCTCTCTCTCTCTCTCTTTGGCTCGCTCGCTCCCACGTTTCTTGTAATACAAGAAGATTAATAAGCATTAAGATAGGGAGAGTACTCGCACCCAACTTTTATGAATATATTTTCCAAGAGAAATTCGAGAGCGAGTGAGATGACTGTCGTTGAGAAAATTAGAAAAGGAGACCAGAGTGTGGGTGAGGAAAGAGATTGGAGTGAAAGGCAAGACAAGAAAAACAACACTTTCCCAATGATAAGCCCACGCCACACACACTCCTTCTCTCTCTTGTGCGAAGCATAAAGTTTCTTCATTTTTTTTATCTTCGTTACGTTAAATGACGACATAAAAAATTTGATACCGTTCGATCAAGGCAGAGCATGGGACTCATGCCATGAGTTGTTGTTGGAGGTTGTACAGAGAAAAAAACGCCTTCAGATTGGGGAAATATATATTTTATTTGCATAAATTTTCTGTAACCTCAAAAACACAAATATTGCTTTCATTGAAGCCATTCCGTTTTTCCCTCTCGCATCACCAAAAACGCGTCAAGACGGGCAACAAAACATGTACGAAAATGAGGAAATCTATAGGTTCTCGAGTTTTACATTTGTAGAAGACAAACTACATAACGCACAAAGTTGAGGGTTAAGAAAAACGAGAGGGGTGGAAGGGAAATGAAAGGAACGTGCTTTTGAGTGGCTTTTTATACTTCCGGGATTGTAATTTGATTATTGGAAGGAGAAAAGGTATAAAACGACAGGTCGAGAAGAATAAAACTTTAGCTTTCAAGCCAATCCATTTTTTCCTTTCCTCTTCTCTCTTCATTTAATTCGAGAGAAAATTGAAACGCATTTAATTATAGATAACTCGTGCATAAAAGGCTCGCATTAATGACTTCCATGTTTCTCATCTCTAGCTCTCCCTCGGCTCGACTTTCTTCCCGAAAGAAAAATTTAATTTAGTCAATCTCATTCTTTAAACAAAGTCCTCCAACTTAAATCAGATTCCATTTTCTCTCTCTCTCTCTCCCTCGCATAAAAAGGATAAAATTTAGGAGCATCATCATCTCATCGCTCGTTATCATGTTACAACACGTGCTTCCTTGTCTCCTTGTGGTGTCCTTTTCCTGTCTCAACTTGCCCCATGCAAAGATTTCTGAGGATAGGAAATACCACGTTTTTCACTATTTTGAACCGTTTTGCAACACGCACAACACGAATATATTCCATAATCAGACTTATACCTTGTTTTTTTACTGAAGGCTTGATTGGCATGAGTTTGCGATGATGACTGCTCTTTTTATCTTCAACTTTAAGTGTGAGTCACACAAAAGACATTTGATGAATCTCTTGAAAAAGAGCAGCGATGGACTCTCAGCTTCTCAGGGAGAGACAGAGAGACTTTTCGCACACAAAAATGTCGTCTCGAGGAGTTCCTTTTTCTGTTTGCTCAAAAAGCGAACAGGAAAAGGGAAGAATGGCGAGTGACTCGCCACACACACAACATCTTCATCATCATCATCATCATCCTGCTCTTCCTTTCTTCTCCATACTCGTCATTTTCTCGTGTGGGAAATGATATGAAAAGAGAGTGTTTTTCTTGCCCACACACATTCATCGTGTGTCCTCCAAACGGAACAAAACCCTCGCGGAGTGTGTCGTTCCTTCATTTTTGACCAGGTCTTTCTCTCACTGAATTTCTGTTGCAAAAATGCGCCCAATTCTTTCACAACTCATTTCCTCCTCTTTTTCTTCTAACAAAAGGAGGAAAACGCGGCGGCACACACACAGAGAGAAAAACGTTCACAGTGACACACACGAATCGTGTGTGTGCCGTGTGCTCACCTTTTTTCCTTCTTTTTGGCTCTAATTTGAAAGCCTCAGTTGGAAGCAGAGTGGTTCTGGCGAAGTTGGCTTGCCAATGTTGACTCGGTGTGAAAAAGACGTGATGTGACCGAGTCGGACCGAGTGGAAACGGAAGTAAGATACATACTTTCGTAATGCACATACCACTTTTTTCTCTTCGGTCTCCGCTGTCGACAATGTATGATCATTTCGAGCAAGAAGAAATAGATGGAAAGCTTTTAATACCGAGGCGCATATAAACTATATTGCTGATGGCTAATCTACAGAAAAAATGCAATACTCAAACTTTGTCTGTGTGTGCGGATGTGTTTTTATGGGAGATATTTTCTCCCTTTCTCTGTGCAATTTAACAGCGTACAACCTCGATTACGTGGAACTTCTGAAGTGAGAGCCAGAGAGAGAGAGAAAAAGAGAGTTGCAGACACACCAGCTTTTTTTCCTTGCTCTTCGCCGACGCTGTTCTTGAGGGAAAATAATATAATTGTTGTGCTTTTCTCAACTCCCTTTCTCTCCATTCTTTCCATCCAATGTGATCCTCTCTTTTGCTGAGTTTCATTTCACTCAAGTCTTTACTCTTCTCTCGACTCTATAGCCTCACGTGTCACAGCGAGAGATCAACGCAGCATGACAGCCACACATAACACAAACTCGATGAGAGAGTGTTTTTTGCAAGAAGATGACCATCATTTGTGCACCTCAAGCTACAAGAAGCGAAAACATGGCACAGTTTCTTTGTCATAATATTACTAAAAAAATAGAGAGAGGGAGAGGAATAACACTAATTGACATCGCACACGGGCATCGGGGAGGAAGAGCCTTGTGAAGCCACGAAAATTAAAACTTTACTCTTGTTTCCTCTGCAAACTCTTCACATTTTGTCTATGCTCTTATTCGTTATTCTTTCTCTGAAAATATTTAGCTGCATTGAATTTGCCACTCAATACGAAGGAATGATGCATAAATAGGCAGAGATAACGAGAAAATACTTTTATATTTTTATAGACTTTTTGTCGGATTGGCGACAGATAACTTTTGCGTCCGCTACACTTTCTCTCTCTTACGTCGACAAAGCTTTTGGTCAACTTTTTCCGCTGCTTCTCCCAAAAAAACTGCTTTCCTCATCTCTCCCCGTGTGTTTGCGGTGGTTTTATACTTGCACTTGTAACGGGAAAGTGCAGAGATATGTATCTGCACATAAAATGTACGTCTTCTCTCCAGCATTTTTTGATTAAGCATATTGTTATACTTCACTGATTTTTTTTATCCTTATCTTTAATCGCAAATGTCGACGTCTAGAAACTTGCATCAGAAAACCCTTTTCTGGAACTCCATTCTACTCTTGCTTGTACACTTTTTATCTCCGAAAATGCAATGAGATTTCTGTTACTGAGTAAAAATAGTCGAATAGTAGTGTTTCTTCTTTCTTTCATATTGTACACGGGACCTCACTTCAATCTACTTGGCCACACACACACACAGTGTGAAAAAGTCTACGTCTACCATAATCGCGAAAAGAAGCATTTGTGAGGGGGTATATTTCTCTCCTAAAACATTGCTCTCACACATCTTGTGACGATTATGATGATGAGGAAACCACTTCCATTTACTTGTATGAACGTAAATAATATACAACAGCCGTCATAAATATATGTTTGAGTGGTACAGAATAGACATACACATACACACATGCTCTCTCATGCCTTTATGATTTTCAACGTTTTTACCCCATTTTTGGAATTTCTCCAGAAACGTGATGACTTCGCTTGTAACCGGCACTAAAGTCAGTGAGAAAGAGAACAGGGAGAAAGGACAGAGCAAAAAAGCTCAGGCTAATGCTCTCCCTTATTTTCTCTCTTTTTAGTCTGTGTATTTAGAGTACAAAAGTTCACAAAAGTGAGAAACAGGAGCCAAAAACTTCCCCCCGTTTTTTTTCTCTTTTTCCTCTCCGACTTTCTTTCATCCAATTTCTTTCTCGTCAAGAAAATCGGCGTGTGGTTCAATTTTTTTTTTCTGTCTGTGTCTCTTTTGGTAGAAAGTTGGAACATGGTTTTATATTGCAATTTTTTTCTCTCTCTTTCTTTTACCCTCTTCTAAATAGGTTAGAAATACGAGAGACAGAAAAGGAAGGAACGGAATAAGAAATGTTTCTAAGGATAGCAAAATGATTGCACTTTTTGTCATCCATCCGGATAGCTTCTCCACCTCCTGTGCTCTCAGTAGTCGGGGAAGGTTGACTGCATTTGGGTACAACAACAACAAAAATCCGTTCAAAAGCTCTTTTTGTCTCAAAATTAAATTGAATGGGTTGATCCTCTCCCGCTTTGTATCGTTTTGAGCGCTCACGATTACGCATTCTGGCCACCACTTGTTTCCTTTCATTTTTTAAGTTTCCATTTTGATTACACTGCTTTTGTCACGAGAGCACAGGGAGCACAGGGAGTGAGTTAAGCACAAAGACTTCTAAATGTCACTCACGACGATAACCAAAACGCAAGTCGTGAGAGAGTGAAGGGAGAAGATACTGGATGGCACACTTTGCAAGAGACACTTTTCCCTTTTTCATTAGTCTTTCTCCAGAGAGAATGAAAGAGAGAAAGGCTGAGTCTCAAAATGGGTAATGTGCTCCGGAGTTGAGCATTAGTTGATGCCTTTCTCTCTCTCTCTCTCTCTCTCTCTCAAGTGTTTTGCTCGATGACGGCTGTCTCTCTTTCTGTTTGAAGAGCTCACTCACTCTTCATACATAATACATGGTGTTGACTAGTGTTGTTTCCACCTGTAGATTTCACTGCTCTCTTTACTTCACCAGCAATTTTTATTGCCACCATTTCCTTTCACGGAGAACAACACGTCCTTTGTCTTTCGGACACGCACCACTCATTTACATCAAGTGAACGTCGTGCTTGAGGGAGTGAGGGGTATCAACATGCGACAGGAGAAGGTGGCTGCAGCGTTGAGGAAGACACGCACAAACTTGCCAAATGTCGATGCGTACCCACATTCTTCTAGAAGAGAGGATTGCCTTGACAATGAGAGAGACGATTTAAGTATTGCTCATGTATTTGTTTTCCTCTCTATGTCATTATGTCATTATTGGTCGTGAGGTGTTTCCGCTTAATACTACATGAGTCTGTAAAGCTGTGTGCCTGCCACTTGTGTTGTGAGTAGGTATGGACACATACGTTGTTTTTACTTCGACAATGGAGTCTTGTTGTTGAGCACGTTTCCCATTGTTTTTCCTGCCGTTTTCCCCTGGTCTTTAAATGCGAGGTGAGGATGTACATGAAATGGTAATGTGTGTCTTTAGAAAAAGGTTGGATGAGATGGGGAGCTTTCGCGGTGGCAACCACTTTTCCTTGTGTTATTTCTCTCTCTCACCTTGTCTCGAGGCGAGAGAGAGTGGCGTATAGGCTTAAATGGAGAGAGTAAGAGAGAGAGAGAGAGAGAGAGAGAGAGAGATAGTAGTCTTGCAGCTGCTTCATATTTCCTCCATACACTCCATCCACACCGACGGCACAGCACACCGAGTTTTTCCTCTCTTCTCTGTCTCACTTCTTTTTCTCTCTGGAACTTGGACGAGAGACATTTAGTCACGAACAGGAGAGAGACTAGGAGAAAAGCAGGCTCGTCGTCGTCTCTGGCTCGCTACTTTTGCTGAGAGAGGCGAAAACCAGTTTGCTGCCAGTCACACTGAGACAGCAAAGAAAGAGAAAGGAACGCTTTCTCCAGAAAAGCAAAGGAATATGTAGTTCAGAGTTCCGGTGACTGAAAACAAGAAAGACTGGCGTGCGCTAAATTTGTGTGTCTGTCCATTTTCACTGGACAATTTTCTTCTTTTTTTTTGCTTGAGAGAGAGTGTGTGTCTGTGTTTGCGAAAGGAGAAAATTTGGTAGTTTTCGAGGAGAGACCAATTGTAACATTCATAATCTGGAAATTATGTATATACATACATATATACACAATGTTACAAGATGGGAGGAATTGCGAAATGAAGGAACTGAGAGTTTAGTTAAGGATTTGAAAATGCAACGCCGCTGTGATGTTAATAGTTTTCCACCGAAACGTTGGGTTTTTAGTGGCCAGGTAACCAGGGTTTAAATTATTACTGTTTTCGTAGTTGATAACAGGTGCGGAATTTTATTAGGACTTTGAGGAAAAGGGTAGCGGTGTAGCCGGCAACACCTCTCGTTTTTGTGATGTGTCAATTTTCAGGGTCAACGATTGAAGGATGAGAACAGTTAATGAAAGCATTAGCTGGCTGAGTTTATGAAAACTTGTCTCGTCAAAACGAGATATTGATAAGACCAAGATAAAGGCTGAGAGCGCGTGGAAGTTTAAGCATGAGCGTGACAGTGTTGTTTGTCAGACTTTGTTTGTCATGTCATCTCCCAGTTTTGACGGGCTGCGAACCCTCGCTCTTCACCACCAGTCGGCTTTGGTGAGCGAGGTGGCGTTCGCAAGCAGACCACCCCTCCACCCCGGCCCCGTCCCTCATCCACACCACCTGCACCATGAGTCTGCAGGTCCAGACGTACATCCTCCTGGCCACAAGTCAGACATTTTTGGCAAACTAGGTCTCAGCTTTTCTTCGTCCTCCTCGTCGGCAAATCGGTTGACACGGTCTCCCACCCCTGAGGTGGTGGTCGCTGATCCCCTTGTCACTGCTGACAAGAGGTTGCCCATTTCACGGAGTTGCTCCGTTCGGAGCACAATCTCCGAAACTCAAGAAGATGAGCATGAGCGGGAGGAAGCCGCACAAATTGCTGCCGTTGTTGCAGCCCTCCAAAAGGACGTAAGTATTGTTGCTATGGACATGACATCAGCATCCTCATCCTATTTCACCGTATGGTTGTTCATTATTACATTTTTTCTTCATTTCGTACCCAATTTCCGTCACATTTCTTTCCCCTCAGTGGCCGCACCACTCTTGCGGAAATGTAATGCATCACAAGCACATGATTTACTGCTCTTACTCATAGGACGTCGTCGCACACTCTCAGCATTGAGTAAAGATTACCCTTCGCTCACTGATTTCATAACATTTCTCTCGTCACGAAAAAAGGTGGCCCTTCCTTCGGTCTGTCAAGCCTCTCAACAGGAAATTTAGAGAAATATCCAAAAAGTAGTTAAACCCCACCTTCTTCCTTCATGACACAGTTACATGCTGACAGTACACTCTACTGCAGTATGGAGAGCAACTGGTTCAAATACGCTCGTCATACAAACTCTTGCCTTTCTTATGCGTTGAGGGAAAAAGAGGTTGATGATGTGTCTGTTTTAGTTTCTCGCCATCCCATCCATCTCGTCGTGATCATCCTTATTGCATACCTCGTGTGTGACCTTGAAATTGTTTCTTTTTCAAACAACATCAACCTCATTACATTCGTTGGCTAATAGTGGATACGTGTGTGCTACATAATCATCATCGTCGTCATCATGTCATCAATGATGAATCCCAAATGGAAACGCTCTCCCTTCCTCCGTGAGAGCTCGCTTACTTTTACTCTTTATATATACTTTCGCCTTGTTTCACTCAACAAGACTCATATATTTGACGATTCTTCCCTCTCACAACCACTATAAACACACACTCCATCCTGTAAAATGCCTCTAATCTTGACACTTTTTTTCAAATATATGCACATCGTCTGCCTCAAGTGTGTTCTCATGCGCTTACTTCCAAAGAAATAAACGAAAGGAGAGGTTTCGCTGTTCAGTTTCTCTCTTTCCTTCACTTTGAAAGGTGAGTGTTGACGGAGCGAGTGCATTTTTATGCATGTGCCTTCAGTTTCTTGGCTGGAACACATGGGGAAACATTCAACTCCATCCCAACATTTCTCTACCGCCTCGCTTTTGATATTCTTCGAAGATTATGTGTGCCTGCTGAACCACGACGTGGATTAGGACAGGAAGATTTGCCCTGGAATTTTTTTTATACAGCAGATGGATATTTTTTTTTTGCATTTAGACTGTCCTCCAATACGATTCAATCCTTTTGCGAGCACTGTTTAGCGGTGGAAAAGGGAAGGAAAAATTGAAACTATGATATTATAAGCTTTTGCCGATTAATGTCTTTAGTATTCATTTCATGGTATCATAAGATTTATGGCTTTACTGGTGGCGGTCTTCTAGTTCGGAACGAAATTTACGAATTTCACACGTCTCACGCAAGAAGGGAGACGAAGAGTGCACGATATTCAGTCACACGACTGCGATTTATTGTGATAGAGACCGTGCAATGCATAAATTTCGGGGGTTGACGAGTTGGAGAAAGTTGTTGGAGCGCCAACCTGCTGCAAGGCGCACACACGTATCAATGGAATGTATTATGCGAATCGAGTTCACTCCAGATTCTTCTCCAAGAAGACACAGAAGACATCTCAAAAAATCTGAGAAAGCATTATTGTTTCTTTTCCATACGCCACTCCATCCTTTCCCTCCACACTTCTTAACTTATTCATCATGTGCCATTTTTTTGCTAACTAACATTGTTTCAGTTCAGAAAGGGAAGAAAGGAGGATGGCGAAAAAAGAGCAGTTTGCTCATAAAATCCATGTGTGTATACAATGTGTTCTTGTTATTTGTTGATATGAAGGATGCAAGTCCACGAGGACATGTCCTTGCGGAGATTGTCGAAACGGAGAAATTTTACGTGGATTCCCTTCGGATTATCGTCAAGGTAAGTACAAAAAAGGTTGAGTTCTCTCTATCTAGCATTATGTACCGTTTCTCTCGTTCATCGCATGTATAAAATTTATATTTGAGCAGCTCAAAAAATTCAAGTTTAGTTGTCAGCTTAGTTCGTTTCTTACTGTAGGGTTTGACGGAGGTTAGTCGCAGAATATTTTGAATGTGTTTCTGGTTTGACTAGAACTACCATATAATTTCACAAGTGCTTAGGACGTTCAGTACGCAAAAATAAAAATATGTTTGTAAATATTACATCTAATTTGACTTGCATATTTTTGCATTTTATGTTGTTAGTCAACGAATTACTAAATTTATATGACATAATACGGGCGAAATATCAGCAGAGATTAATTATTAAGGAAACATATTTATGGAGCAATATATCATATCTTGCCTTTAGTAGGAGATTTCTTTCAAGCAACGGCGTTTCTTTGTTATTTTTTTGTTTTTTTCTTTGAATTTATAATATACCAGAATTTTATTATAATAATGACTTAATGGTTTAGTGCATTTTTATGATAACTAGTTTATTAAATTGATTAGTTGCTTCACTAGGTCAGCTGTAAAGTCATAAAAATTAACATTTATCACCAAATTCGGTGAGTGACCTTGGTGAAACCTTACTGTGTAAGGTTGAACGAGTTTTCCTTGACAAGGTTTGTGTACGCTTTCCTCACACTGCTCCTATTGCTTTGTACGTCGCTTTTCTCATACGGCTTAACTCGCAAAGACATTTTCACGTTTGTGTTTGCAAACCCTGAAATACATACGAATTCACGAGTGAATGGAGTAAAGAGACAAGTGATCAATTTCTCTCTCTTCTATCGTTTACACACACATTTTCTTAGCAAATGGGAAAGCATCGAAAAAAAAACAATGGGATTACAAGGTGCGAGGTTGAGAGAGCAGAGAAAAGTGCACGAGTGTGGTAATTCTATTCGAATGCCCCGACAACTTTTTTCTTGCGCTAACAAGAAAAAGGAAATAAAACTTTTTTTTTTGTCAAGGGGAATTTAAGATAAGAAGTTTTTTCTGAAGCTGACAAGCTTTTCTCTCTCTCCCTCTCCTGATAAATGGCGTACTACGCTTATCATTCATTCCACTTTCCTTGTTGAGGTGGGAATTGTGATGAAAGGTTTCGAGAGAAAGTTGGAAAGGAATAAAGGTGGTGACGACGTGTTGACACATGTTTTCTTGTCCTCTCCTACACAGAAATATATGGAACCTCTGAAGGACATCATTGACCATGGGCTTGTCGATGAAATCTTTTTCCAAGTGAGGGACAACATTTTTTGCATTTTAAGCCTTGGTAGTCGATAAAAATCCGCAATTTCACGGTGTGACGATGACAGTCTCGTCTCCCCATTTCCTAACAACGAAGTGACAGGTGACTCTCTATTTCATGCATTATAGATTCCGGCCATTCTTCGCCATCATGAGCAGCTCCTTGAAGACTTGCAGCGAACCGTGACTGACGACAATCAGTGCATCGGGGATGTCCTCATCAACACTGTAAGCGAGAGATAGGGCTCTATCCAAATATACAATTTCGCTTCAGAACATGTTGGCCGTGTGGCGTTGCTCCTAATTTTTGAGAGAAATATTGGATTGTGTGGTGGCTGTCATTTATTTCACAGTTTCGGAAGTCATCACTCCTCGACTGTTACTCACTCTTTGTGAACAACTGGAACAATGCAAAGGGCTCATTGAAGATGGCCGTGGTGTCGAAACCTCAGCTGGATCGGTTCCTCGAGGCGCAGGCGAGGCAACACAAAGGGAAGCTCACGGTGGACCACCTTCTCATCATGCCCATCCAAAGGATCCCGAGGTACGAGCTCCTTCTCAAGGTACGTATCTTCTACTTCACCTTTTTCTCATAAACTGAGCGACAAGGGTTTGAAACGACAGCTTTCATCAGTCATCCATATTTTTGTGACATCACCGTACACAAAAGAGAAGCAGAGAATTCGCACGAAACATTTTTGGTGTGCGAGTTGTGTGAGGAGAGAGGAAAAGAAGCACCCGACCCCCTCCTGCGAGAGACCGTTTCTTGGACCAGGAGACAGCCTGGCTCCACACAGATTTTTCTGGGGACAGGAGAGGGGTTTGGGGGTCGTGTAGGCGTTTATAGCTTTCAACAAAAGAGTTCCTCTCCACACATCTCATCGAATGATGATGATCATCATCACTCCGCGTGTGAGTTGTATGACGTGTGGGATTGACTTGTTTATATCACAATATGCTCTCACACACTCAACTCAGCCTCTCCAATATAATCCAGAAGAGCGGTGGGCTTTTCGAACAAAAATAACTGTCTTCTTTTTAGTAAAAAATGACTAATTGGACTGTTCGTTTGAGCGGTACACACAAAAACTAAGGAGAATAAGCGTCCTTTGCGTATTCCATTTTGCTCATTATTATTATTTTTTGAATAATTGAGTTTCTGCGAAGGAGAAACAAGACAACATAAAAGTCCTGTGGGTGGTTTCGATAGAGTATTAAAAATGTCCAGTTGGCAGTAACAATTATATTGTTGGCAGAACGGTGATCGTCTCTGTTGAAATTGTTATTCTCAATTTGCCCACACACACGCCCAGCTAATTAGCTCAGTGAATTTCATTATTTTCCATCCGAGTGTGTTTCCGTGTGTGGGACTGAAGAGAGAAACTAATTAAAAAACTTTGTTGTAATAATAATCATCTTTAGGATGATGAGATCATGTCATTCTTTGTTTTTCTTTCGTTCGTCAATGTTGTTGTTTCCCGTCTGCCCACAGGAGCTGTTGAAGAACACCGAAGCCTCTCATGAAGACCACTCCCGTCTGATGCTCGCCTTGGAGCGAATCAAAAAGTTTGCGGTGCACATCGACTGCGCCTCCGTTGACCCGAACGGGAGTCGCGAAATCGAGATCGAGGGCTGGAGCTCGGGATTCGGCCATTTGGTGCGCCAAGACGTGGTCACGCAATGTTCCAGCTCAAATGGGAAGAAGGACAGGGCCCTGTTCCTTTTTGCTGACTCCCTGGTCATTGCGAGCATCAAGAGGAAGAGCACTAGGAAACCTCCGTAAGTCGCAATGGCTTGTCAACTGCGAGTAACGAAGCGGTGTCATTCTTCGCATATATGAGCATTGAGATATACTCTTTCATGTTTGCTTGTCACTCCAGTCAAGGTCACAGCTCTGCGAGCAGTTTGGACGGGTGCAAGTTCAAGCTGATGACAAAGGTCCAGTTGCCGGAGGTGCACATTCTGAGCGAGGACCACGACGGTTGTTGCTCCAGGTCGGGCTCCTCCCACAGCGAGGAGATGGATGATCTCAAAACGGTCCACAAAATGATGGAGCTCGCAGCCCTCCTCAAGTGCTCGCACTCGGGACTGGATGAGGTGCTTCGCGAGCTCGCCGCTGGACTCAAACACCATTGTGATAACAACGCTGACGTGCTCGACATCGAGACCAAATCCAGTGATAGCAGGTAACTCATTTTTTTCATTGTTTCTCCACCCACCAAGACAGACTCTCACATCATCGTCATTTTCTCCTCACCACTTTATTCAGTAATTTCTTGTAACAACCTGTCCCCTCTGCTTACCCCTCTCAATCCTCGTAATCATCACGATGATGATGGTGAAAACCTGTCAACCGGCCTTGACTTGTGTGCTTAGGGAAATGATGATGATGAGATGATAATGATAATGATGATGGGATGCGATGTCTCATCTCATGCACTGTGTGGGGATGCATAATAAAAATAATTTATCTGTACTCTCTCGTTTTTACAAAAAAAAAATTGGCAGCGACAATCCGGAGGCGTACAAAATCCTGTTTGGCTCAGCCGACAAGAAGAACGCATGGGTAGACTCGTTTCAAGACACTTTAGGCAGATACAGTAAGTCAGATACAGTAAGATACAGTAAGTCACTCCATTTTTATTGGCCATTCACAAATAGGGAGGAAAGTGAAAAGTACAGGAGAGAGATTCATTCTCCGCTCTTTACGCTTGTTACACTTTCTACGTTGCTCTGCTTTCTGCACACATCATACGTGTTTCCTTAAAATTTCTACACTCATCTCTTTTCGAACGCAGCCAATTCCGCTCTCTATTTTACATCACTCGAGTAATCCATCTCCATCCTCTTTCTTCCGTTTCACTCTCAATGGGAAAATATGGTTCTCTTCAAAAAGCTAAAAATAATATGCTCTTCATTTCATTTGTGATGATTTCCTTCACCCAATCTTTACGGAGTATATGCATATACTTGTATATAGTGGGAGGTTGCGAATCCATGCGTTTCTAATCCATCCCGCAGTTAGTTTTCTCCATCGTTGGAGCAGGGCAGCAAAAATAGTTTGCAAATCGGTAAAGAATTTCTCCGGATAAAATTGCATGGAACGGATTTCCATCATCGTGAATTCTAAAACGATTTGAAACCCGGGAGACTTGAGAGTATACGAAAGTTTCTCTACGTTCGCATCTGTACAAAAGGGGAGCAAGCTCATTTTTTATGACCATGACTAAAAACAAATTAGCCATGTTTTTATTGCAGTATGGGGAAGCAGAGGAAAATACAGATATATCAACGTCTCGGAATCCTTTGGCGGGCGCGAGATAGAGAGAGATGAATAATTAGGCATAAAATAAATATTGGAGATGAAGGAGAGTGTGTGCTGACATAAAAAATTGATGTGCTCATAATACGTATTCGTCATACATGTTTTTTTTCTCTGTATTATTTCTTTTTAAAAACTCAGTTCGTTACGGGTTGGGAAAGCCGCCTCAAGTACAGTTCATCCTAGCGCTTCCAATCCGTAAAACGAGAGCCGGGCTCCAGCTGTCTTGTGCCGCCCCTGTGACGCTGTACAATAAGGCGAGCAAAGCACTCGAGATGACTGACCTGTGGGTGGCCAACTCGGATGGCTACGTGGGCCAAATATGCATACTCACCCTCCACCCTGAGCCAGCGATAACGTCGTGCAACGGGGTGTGCAACTCGAGAATCACTTGCATCATCGCAGTCCCGCCACCCTCGTTCCACGGGGAAGGCACGACCTCTGACCACTCCTCCTCCTCCCATCACCATCCCCACTTCCACTCGTTGGGCTACGAGAGCGAGGATGACTTTCTCAGAAAGGCTGGGGCCGCTCACAAGGCTTCCGAACATTGGAGCGTTTGGCTTGGCACAGAGGATGGGAGTCTGCACGTTTACGACTGCTCGGACAGCGTCAGGGTCAAGAAGAACAGACACAAAATGCAGCACAAGCCGCCTCTCAACTGCATGGTGTATGAGTCTCATACAGAAGAACATCTACAATTTACATGCCATATATGAAGGGAAATTTTACCAATGTGTGTTTTCTATGTATTCAACACGGATCTATTTTTTTCCCCAGTTTCTTCGATCGAAGAGTATTTGTCGCCCTTGGGAATGGGGATGTCGCAGTTTACAGTCGCAATCACAGTAATGCATAGTCCCTTTCAAAACGTTCAAAATTGAATATTTTTTATGATTATTGAAGATAGATTAGTTTGAGTGATTTTTTCTGTATATTTAATGAAGACGGGAAAGGATGGTTGACAAATGACCCCAGCTGGGTGACCATAGGCACGGCAATGAACCCCGTGACGAAGATGGTCTGCGTGCAATCGTACATTTGGTGCGCTTGTGGTTCCCAGATCAAAGTGTACGGGGAGAGTGGAGGCGGGATGCTCGAGCTCATCCAAACGATCCAGATTGTCATCGAGGGGAACCAACACCCCCGAGGGATTTCCGCCATGGTGGCTGCCGACCAAGTCGTCTGGATTGCCGTCCAAGGCTCGAGCATCATTAAATGCTACAGTAGCACCAGTTACGAGTGTCTCTCGGAGAGAAATGTTGCGCCGGACGTCACGAAAATCCTTGCCGGTCAGTTGCCTATTTTATTCTTCTACTCCTTTCCGGCATAGCCCATATTATGGCTTGTGTGAATGTCACGTTTTCTTGTAATTCATGTATATAATGTACGATAGGTTGTGACGACATCATTCGCCAACATAAGAGCGCCTGTCTTCGCGTCACCGCCTTGCTCGTCGCACCGGACAAGTCGTTATGGATCGGGACTTCCGCGGGTGTTCTCCTCACAATCAGCTCGTGTCGCCAAAGTCCGAAAATTTCGCCCCTCGGCCACGGGCACACTGGACAAGTGCGCTTCCTCACTTGTTGCATCACTCGCGACAGTTGGACGGTCATCAGCGGCGGGGACGGGTACGAGGAGTTTCGGTCAGTGCCCTCCTTCTTCGGAAGTAGTGGGCCCTCGTTTTCCTCCATGGTGACTGGACTGATCGGCGACAGCCCGGGTGATTTGTCGGGGAGGGAGGACTCGACAAATCATTTGCTCATCTGGAAGCTTCCCAAACTCATCTAGTGTCAACCTCGGCACCATCACAAAACGAGAAAAATATCTACAACACACACCACATCAAGATAATCGGTGGAAACTCAAGTATTAACTAAAACCACACAGGCTGTCTCTTTTTCTTTGTCGACGGAGAGGTGAAGTAAAGAAAGCCGAGGTGAGGTAGAGAGGAATTTCGTACCTGCTAAAAATTAAATTTTCTAGGTAAAAGGTAATAAAGTGAAGCAGTAAGCAAACTTGTATATCTACGAAATGGAGGGAGACTATAAAAGTGTATTAGAGCGGTACTTTGTGTATTATCTAATTAAGGGACAACAGAAAAGTTAAATGAGAGCACAAGAAATACATAGTTACAAAAGATATTCAACGTTTGGGTGCAGAGAACTTTTAAGCGTCTTTATCATTTTTTGGTTGTCTGTCTCAAGCATTTTTGATGAAGTAAAATTTGCGAAAAGCGTGTGTGGTGCAATTGAATCGATATCGATTAATATTAACAAAAAAATAAGTAATAAATGTACGCCGTATACATGTATCGTTTTACGTTTTGAGCTGCTGTCCTTGACTATTTATTTACTCATTAGTTATTTATTTGGACAGTGATTATGTGCAGTTTAGCATATTATGATTGTCTCGCTGCTGGGTTCATGTGACGGTCCCGGGTTTGCTGTGCCTGCGTTTTTTCGGACGAAAATCTTGACGGCGTGAGTGACGGGGCAAATTGAAGTCCTTTAGTCATCCCATCCGCATCCTAGTGCTCATTCCCCTTCCTTCAGGCTGCTTCTGCTCCTTCCCCTTGTGCGACTTAGTAAGAAGGTCGTCGCTCTCCTTGGCGGATCCTTCGGCTTCGCCAACGTAGCCGTTAATGGGAATGTCCGCAGCGCCCTCCGCTGATATATGTCTGCGCTCCACATCCTTTGGAGGATCAAACTCGGGCTCCTCCATTGCTAATAGTGTCTCTTCCAGGGCTCCAGGCTCTCGTTCTTGCGACCCAACCTTTACTTTGATGTCCCTTGAAACCTGACAGTCAACCGTGACCGAGAGAAAGAGAGAAAAACAATTTGAAAATGAAATCCTTTATTGTCAAATATGAGAATGATGGAAAAGTGAGACTTACCGAGGATGCTACAAGGGCAAAAAATATTACCACAATTATCTTCATTCTGTTCGAGGTGGGTTGTCAAAGAAATTTCAACGAGAATTATTTGTCCGCAAGAGTGGCTGATGATCACTACTTCCTCCTTGGTTAGGTTTTCCTGCTACTTCTGAATAGAATGGAAATGAAATTTAATAATTGGACGCCCTTTAAATACTCTGCGACGGTTGGCGCAATTTAGTGTCGGTTCGTTCTCCACAAGAGAAAACAATGTGGTTCGACCTCTACCAGACCTCAATTACAAACAAAAACATTGTAATTACACCGTGATGTCGAAAGTCATTGTAATTGTCTCCCTGTTTCGAGGACATCTCACTCTATTCTTAAGCTTGAAGATCGAAGCAAACAATATGACACAAACAAAGACATCAATCTAAGCCGAATGAATCATAGTTTCGTCCAAATCACAAAATCCATCCTTATTATTGTCAAATATAAACGCGCAAGTCAATTTCAACATATTTTATCGGATCATGAAATTTTGGATCAGATCGGATCGACCCGAGGTATTCCAAGACCAAGCCAGAATTTTGCAATTTTTGATTGACACCGTAAATATGCTCAGCAATGCACATTTCAAACGCCTTTCGACTTCATGAAAATGACTCTATTCCCTGCTTTCTGTTGGCAAACACCGCTCTCGCTTTTCTGCTCATACCTTATTGCGACACAACAAATATCCATAATTCACATAAGAATAGAATAGGCTGAAATGGCAAATCCTATTTCTAGTAATGCCGCAAACTGTTTCTAGTAATGCGTGACTCAAACGAGACCACATGTGTGCATGCCCTTGTCTTTGTCTGAAGCATGCCCATTGGGCGACAGAATTTCAGTCAGTTCTCCTTCCCTCTGGAATGGTGCAGTCGGGTTAATTCATTTGCATATTTTGTTACACGATCCTCGGAAGTTTCCACCTATATACTTCCGCCTCCGACGATTTTTAATGAATTTCATTGAATATTAGCCAAGCCATAAAAAATTAGACTTTCAGTGTTGTCGTTTGCAAAAAGAGCCGTCACAACTAACGGAACACTCCGCTTTGTAATTCTTACTGAACAGATTGTATAACGCGAAGCTAAAATTGTTCTAATTTTTTCATATGCGCATCCATTTTTAAAAGAGAGATGCATTTTGCAGACACGTCCTCCACACCTGCCCGCTTCCGTTCCCCTGCACAAGTTGTCGCGTTGTCGTTGTCACACGGAATCTTATTTTTCTTGTGTCAATTGTCTTCTCAGCATTTTCAAAGAGAAACATCTCACGTGTAACGGTTGACAGTTCTCGTCGTGATTCAACAGAAAAAAATTGTTTCTCTCCTCAAATGACACGATTTAGGAGAAAAAACTCGGCGTTTTGTATATCTCAACTCAGGACACGGCTGTTGGTGGAGTTGGTAATCCACCTGAACTTGGCGGTGGTGGCGGTGCATGAGAGCATGATATTGTGTTGTGGGCAAGCGACATTTCAGTTCCACCAGCAGCAGCAGGAAGAGCACATAGCAAACTGCATCAATGCATACACACCATCTTATTTTTCTTTCTTTCTCGTTAGTTTCCAACGAATGGTCATGAACAATTTCAAGGAGAGTGCAGTCATTAAAATATTGTCAGATGCGAGCCATTCCCAAGAAATCTCGGAGAGAAACACGGAGAATGAGAAGAGGGGAGAAAGAGTGTCGTTTGAGGCGACTATATAAAACAGAGGTGTGAGCTTTCACGAGCGATCAGTAGTTTCTCAGATGATGCTCGAGCAACTCTATAGAACCTTATGCATGAATCATTTCCTCCAAAACGTTCCTCCGAAAACCGATTTGAGCTTGTGCACTCACACACTGCTCCTCCGAAACGTGCGGTGATCTCTCGAACAGTGGAAAAACGACGAGTGTTGTTTTGTGCTACGTACGCTCTCTCCCTTTCTCTGTTGACATGTCTCTCGGCTGTTGTGTGATTGAGGAGTGGTGGCACGACGCTAATACTTCATCTCACAGTCACCTCCGCTCCTCGTCCGGCCCCACTTCAGCAGAGCTGTCACACTCAACCTTGGCCCAACGCACAAGACAAGCGTAAGCTCGGAAAGACACAGAGCGCCAGACAAGTTTGTCCGTTTATCGTCTTTTCTCTCTCATTAATCACGCTCCAAACTCGAAAGCAATCGTACAAGAGAAAACAGGAGACGCTGTCACAGTCGAATTCGACGAAAATTCGAAAGCTTGTGAGACTAGATACAACTTGACAAGACATTTCACACCAAAACTCGTGTTTTATTTTTTTCTATTTTTTAAAAAAAGATTTCGTGATTCCGAAGATCAGAAAAGTATTTACGCGTGGTCACGTTCTCGAAGGAAAAAAGGACGCATAGTTTTACTAATCAAGTTTCTTCAATAAATCATGGTTCCGAAGGATGTGGGCACGGTGAGACAAGGAAAATTAATGTTTTCTTCAGAGTCAGATTTGAATGTGGTGGTTTTCTCTCGTATGATTTTCAGGAGGTACGATGCATGGAACCTCTTGTCCCTCAACGCTTCCCTCCGTCTCCAACGACACGTCGGAGACAAGGCCCGATCACACGTCAACCTTCAGCTTCAGAAGAGATCCGATTGGCGTGCATAAAAGGGGACCAGACAGTCGTGCAGACTCTTATTGAAAGTAAACCCAATGAATCTCTTCCCCCAAAATCTAGATGTTCTCAAATTTATCGCACAAAAATATATATGCTGTTTTTATAAATAACGTTCTGCTCGTCACACGGTTTAATGATAATTGCTACGGGACAGGCTTCGATTGTTGTGCTAAAAAGCATGACTCAATTTTTTCCTTTTCTTCTTCGTCGTCTGAGAAAGGCGGGCGAGTGAACGTGAATAATGTGTTGGAGGATGGATGGAGTCCACTGATGATTGCGGCAAGTGCCGCCCGCCCAGTCGTCTTGGAATACCTCGTGTCCAAAGATGCAGACCCGAATCTCGCTCGGAAAGGTATGCGTGTGTTGCAAATCGAGAGCAATTAAACACAAATTAATTGGATCATGTCACACAAAGCCTCTTTCTTCTTTTTATTATACGTTGAGCGTTGACATTGAAAGAATTAGAGCCACTTGTTTCCATCATTAAATGCCTGGCTCAATGAATGTGTACAGACTTTGTTTTCGCTTTGCAGACAACTTCACAGCGCTGATGGCGGCAACCGGGTCTTCCCAGTTGCGAACTGACGACATTTTGTCGTGTGTGACATCCCTGGTGAAAGCAGGCTCGACTGTCAACGCAAAAGACAACAATGGGATGACGGCGCTTGGCTACGCAGTCAAAGAGAACAGGTTGGACGTTGCCAACACGCTAATTGAGTCAGGAGCCGAGGTCGACTCATTGGATCGCAATGGCAGGAGCGTGAGTCACCTTCCTCCTCACTTTCAACCACCACCACCTCTCTCCTTTGCCACGCACAATTGAAAACGCAAATTTGCGAACAAAATTCTCGCAGATAATGGCTCCTCCTCTGTTTTAATTGACTCCTTACATTTGTCACAGTGCTTGTTCTACGCCGCTGAGAAAGGCTTTGGCCAAATGGCACGCTTCCTCTTGGAGTGCGGTGCGAACATCGACGTCGTCGACAGGAATGGGTGGATGATCTGTGAAACAGCGGTGGAGAAGGGACACCTCAAAGTACACTCACTTCTTGTCATTACAATTTCGCTTCGAATTACCCATTGTTTTGTTGTGTGCGTTTGCACAAACTCACAAAGATTTGCAGAGATTCAGGGAAACAGATTCAACGCAATGTACTCTCTGTACACACAGTTGGGTGAGTTGCTGTTCCGTGTTCGAGAATCCTGTTGGAGACCCGGACGTCATCCCTCGTTGATGACTCACTTTAACCGCGTCCCTGAACCTGTATCCACTCAGCCAGACACTGACACGTACGCGTGAACCAGTTGCCCATCTACCTTTATCGCTTTTTCCATCTCCCCAAACAAGACTCATATCCTCATTGGAATCATTCGCAGAAATATAATAGCGCATTCGAAATTATTTCTTGTAGCTTAGCATATTATGGCAATTTCCCAAATGGGAGAAAGAATAATCGTTTTTTCTTGGCTTCTCATTTCTCATTGAGAGAAACTTGTCCACATGGATTACGGGTGGGGAGCTAATTTGCACGTTGAAAGCGTTAATTTTGTGCTGTTTTGTTTGGCTTGTTTCTTTTGCTGTGGCGCAGTGGGGAAGGGATTGTGAACATTCTGACGAACGTGCAAACCCAAGTCAAGTGTCTCTCCAACCTGGTCAACTCTGTCCGGCTGAGAATGGCCCAAGACGTGGTCACGAAGCAGTACGAAGTGGAGCCTGGCAAAATGGAGGAGCTCCAAGTGTTCGCAAGGTCAATGGAGAAGAGTTGCGCTGTGCTGACGAACCAAGTTTGCTCCCTGAACATCCTCGTTGTAAGTTGGCAGGGCAAAGGTCATCTCTTAATCAAATGCAGCTTCACTCCAAACATATATACGCACTCGGAAGAGAAACATTTATGAGAGAAAGAGAAGAAATGATAAGTTTGCACTGTCTCATTGCTGTTGACAGTTAATGTGCCATGTCTTTTGGAAGTGAACAAATGTGTTTTTCTTTCCATTTCTCTCTGACTGCTGCGGTTCCGCCAGGATGGAGAGACGAGGAGCATGATGACTTGTTCGTCACCAGGAGTTGCAGCAGTGGATGTCAGACCATCGTCAGGCAAGGTGCACCCCGACCACTCCACCACCACCGCCGCTGGCAATGGATGGGAATTGGTGTTGGCAGGTGCTGCCGGTGTGATCCTTTTCTCGTATCTTGCTCCTCACCTCCGAACGGGCAGATTAGCTCCTCTCAGTATTTGGCACTTGTGACCGAAAAATACTTCATTTCAGATTGCGAGGGATTTGCATTTCTGCTAATGAGTTTTTTCTCTTTTCTCTCTCCCAATCGCATAAAACATCCGAGAGAGGAGACGAGAGAATGAAAGAGTGCTCTGTACATGATTAAAAATAGGGAATATACGTATAACTGCATACAATGTATTATCTTGTTGTATGCACATATTTGTTCGACGTCCCTGTACATGATTGCTTCTCGAGCGAGAGCCATTTATTTGTCGTGTGCCTACTTTGTTCTCTTTTATGACGTGTGATTAAAAGAAAGCTCATGTTGTCGCTTCGATTGAAAGCAAAAGAGACTCGACTTCTTTCCACTCAAACTGTTTCCAATCACGCATTTTAATTGCGTCATTTACAATACAGCTAACTGACATCCACTCGTATTAATTCTGCAGTTTCTCCCAATGTTGCAGGGAGTGATGCGATGCAGTTTTCCATATGCCATCAATAAAGAGAAACAACTAATTTCTGGTTGTCATTGTCATTACAAATAAAAAACAGGCGCGTACAAAATAAAATTGTTGTGAACTGCTTGAATTTATCTTTACCAAAATTTCTAGGGCATTGTGTGCTCAAGCATTTTTATGAAAATGCTGTGGAAATTCGCACGGAATGCTTGTTTTTCCTTGAAAAATTAGGTATTTAGATTGGATGCGTAATTATAGGTATACATGCACAACTCGGATATTAGTAGTATTGTACCGATTGAAAAGAATGACAATTTTTGCATTTCATGTGAGCTTCTGTCGTTCAACAGTGAGTGAGTGTTGTAAACCACCTCAACCTCAACACCAGTGCTGAAACACCGCATCCGGTTGAAAAGGCTCTTATCGTTGCACATATTCACGTAATGTTACGCGAAGGAGACGCAACTCAGTTTATCCTTTCTTCTGGTACAGTCAATAATACACTCATAAAAAGGCTTGTTGACACAGAGTTTCGAGACAATCATAAAACTGACTATACGGCGTATTATTTATGTCTACACCGATGATGACCATGAATTGAGACAAAGACTTTATATAAAATATAACTGCATATCGTAGTGTGTGCGTTGATGTATGATGAGTTGCTACAGGACAAATTCGTGATATTGTCGTCACCGTAGCCCATTTTCGCAGCACGTTTTGTATACACCATATTACTAGATTATTGTCAGATTATTATAAAACCGAAAATGAGGAATTTTTCTATTGAAATTATGCTGGCTGGTGTGTGATGTATGATATTTTGTAGTGGCGACATTATGTACGCATATATATTAAGTTGTTGACGACAATGCTGACTGCCTCGTCAGCAGAGAAGGAAGACAAGAACCACACACGACTTCCTCGTGCTTTTCCACTATTAAAGGCATATTATTTATGGTAATATTTTTCGCTGGAAGAAAACTCATCTTGTCCACTCAGTCCAGTCATACATGATATCCTCCTTCGGGAGACACACATCTAAATATTTTTCTGTCCTTAATTTTTTATAAGGAATTATCTGATTTTTTCATAAAAATTTCTACCTTAAGTTCGGGTTTAATTTTTTAACGCATTTGGCAAAGAATTGGATCTGACAAAAAAGAGAAAATCAATACATGATGGCGCCGCCACCACGCCCGGAAGACTCGTCAAAGCCACCACCACGCCCAATCAAGAAGACGAGTAGCAGTGAAGACACGCTGAGAGTGATTCGTCGCTTCTCCTCCATCAAACTCGACTTCGAGAAGGAGAAACGAAAGACGCTGTCCAGGTTCCAGAATCAAGGTTTGAGGGCAGGAGCCCCTAAAAAGACAACGTTTTTCTCCACAGATCCAAACGAGATCAGGAAGCGCCTCCGAGTCTCAGTGGAACGTTATAGTGTAAACCTGTTGAGCTCATGAAACTTGTTGAAGAAGCATCGAAAATATGATTATGACATAAAACTGATGATCTGGTATTGCAGATGCCAGAGTTGTATGTGAAGATGGTATGTGCCCTCTTTCCGGAGATGAACTCGCGAGAAAACCCGGCAACCGGAAAAGATCTCATCCGGCATCTCAAGCAAGTCTTCCGACTCAACGAGTTGGAGCACGCCCAGCTTATGGATATTGCGAGGACAACCAAAGTGGACACTCCACAACCCACATAATACACCAAATTCTTGGAAATTCTTTATTCATGAATAAAAATGCAAATTGGTTTTTTCAGCTCCCGCAGCGTATCATCAATCTGGAAGTGGTGGAAGCAAAGAACATTCCTGCGAAGGATACGAATGGACTGTCGGACCCCTTTTGTACAGTGTTTGTCAACAGTCGGGACGTCGCCCAGAGAACAAGCGTCCAGTTCAACACGCTCAACCCGGTCTGGAAGCAGTACATCAGTTTGTGAGTCATGCAAATGTTGCTTCCCGAAACTGCATTTGGCAAATATTTAGCATGAGTAGCAATGTGAAACTCATTACCAATCTCTTGTCTGTAGTAAAGTCAACGATCCTAACCGAGACACCCTCGTACTGGAAGTGATGTAAGAGTGTACACAGTGCAATATTTTAATTTTCAATATGTTAAAACGCTAAATAAAAATGCGAAATTGCACTTTTGAGCAGGGACTTTAATGAAGATGATGACTCGCTACGCACGAGGATCAAGAAGATCAAAGGCGTCACATCAGTCAGCACGCTGGGAATTCTGCTGAAAGAAATTGCCAACGCTCGCTCCATCCAAGAGCTTATCGGAACTGTTCGAATCCCAGTCTCTGTGAGGATAAATTTTCGTCAGACTTTCCCCGGCCGACGAAGTTTCAAATTTGGCTAAAGTTATGTGCTTCCTTTCATTATTTGGGCAGGAAATTTCTTCGGAAACGGTGGACAAATGGTTCAAGCTAAAAAATTACGAGGACCAAGGTGAGATCCACTTGCGGATGGCCTTGGGTTATAACAAAAGCAAAGAGGCGGCCACCGAAGAGTTCCTTCAAATCACCCACTTCCTCTTATGCTACGAGTTGGACAGGGACCCTCTGGGCAACCCTTTCTACTGGGACGAACACTACGAGGGCTGGTCCAAGTACATTCTCCGTCAGTTCAAGTGGCAAGGTGGCCTCAAGCCGAAGGACATTGTTCTCGCCAAGTGGAGGGCCTACACTGTCATCAACAGCATCTTCAACTTGAATGCGAACATGATGTGCCTTCTGCTCAGTGCGGTGCTCGAGCGTGTCGCCACCAGCGAGTATGAAAGTAGAGAGGTAGCAATGCCATCAAATCATCCTTGTGATGGAGGATTCCAAAAATAAATAGACTATGTATTATAACCTTGCATAAAATATTGCACCCAACCTTTGCCTACCTTTATGATTCTGTCCTCATCCACAGATGATGCGATTTTGGGAGTGCACCGAGCTGTACGTCAACACGATCATTAACTTCCTGAAGGAGCTTCACGAAGTGCTCCCGTGTCCAGTCACCATTCTCAACACGTTCCACATGCTCAAGTGAGGAAGCACCGTAGTACATTCTACGAAATTATGATAAAGAACTTTGATATCCAATCCTGCTGCTCTGAATTAGGTCGATTGAGGTTCTCAACAATTTTGGGGGCAAAGAGCGTCATCCTGGACTCATCCGAATTCCGTACACTGTGTCCACGCTGACAGACCGCGTTGTCAAAGCGATTCGAGACGGAGCAAACAAATTGTGAGACACGAGATACAGGCAGCCTGTTTTGGAAACAATTGAGTTTGCTCACTACTCTCATAATTTTGCTTTCTGCTCTTTACGTGACAGTTACGAGCAAGTGTTTTCCGACTCCACATACGAGAGCATCAAGCCTGACCAAGACCCCTTGTACTTGGCTCTGGAACGCTTGCTGAGAATGGGTCAGATCCTCCAGGAAGACTTGCGTCTTGGACAAAGCATCATTGACAATGATTTCAAAGCGTACATAAATGAGAACAGTTGCAATTTTGAAAGAGTGTAGAATGAAAAAGTTATGTTTCCTGTGCTTGTTTTTTTTGTACAGCATTTTGGGCATTGACTACCTCCGAATCACATATCAAGTCTATGACGAAAAGTACGGCAAGATTGTCAAGTTCATCATGGACGAGTACAGTGACAAGTTGCTGGATCCCTCTGACCCAGAGTCTGAGTGTGACGAAGACTTTGATGAAAGCTGTCCAGCGGTCAAATCCGGATTGGCCGTGCTCAGATTGTACTTCGCTGTCAAAAGCTTAGCAGAGTAAGATTGGCAATTGTATAAGTAAAAAAATGATTTCATAGACGGTGATTGAATAGTTCACTTTTGATGTTAGGGTGGCGCCCCCAGACTACGCCAAAGACAACGATTGCGAGTACTCCCTCAACCGTCACTTCCACTCGTGGTTCTTCCACAGCGTGGCCACATGGATTGACATCATTCGGAACCGTATCATCCGCTGCGTCAAGAATAGCATCAGCCTTGCTGAAGAAAACCACCTCTTGTCGACTGACACGTCGAGCTCAAAACTTTTCACAACGGATCAGCACTCCAAGAAGGAGATCCCCATCAGTTCGTCTGCCATCGACACTGCGCAGTTCTTTCATGAAGTATGATCCACAAAATATTCACCAATGTGCTTTCCAAATGGTTACTGTGAAATTGCAGAGCGTGAAACATTTGGTTTTGCAGATTCAGACATTTTGGGTGAGCTTGGGATGGCAGGATCCCCAGCAGTCGTATCTGATCGTCAGGAAAATCCTGGAGGTAACCAACTTTTCGAATGTTCACCTCATTTCAAAGAGGACGCTCTTATCAGCATGGCAATGATTTGTTGCTTGCAGGAGCTTTATGGTTATCTGATTTACTACGCCGCGGAGTTGCTTGAAACGGTTACCCGGCATGAGCCAATGTACGAAGCTAGAATGGAAGACATTGACTCGTACATGGTTCAGGTGCTCTCAAATTACATATCATTAAATGACCATCATCATAATTGGGTGAAGGGTATTGAGTGAAATGTGGATGGAATCAGTTTTTGACGTTTCATTTGTCAACAGTACTTGCTTGGTGATGCTCCATGACTACTATGTTTAGTTTTTTTTGACATCTCAATGTACTTTTTAGGCTTGCGCCGCAGTGAACAACATCAACTACGTGAAAGAACAAGTGGAGCTCCTCGCCCAGCAACTCAACATTTCGAATATCATTCACAAGCTCACCATCTCCAACAATGCCCAACGGAAGGCGGGGAGCAAGAGCAGCAACCCGAACCATACGAGCGACGACTATGAAGCAGAAATAGACGGCATCACGGGTGAGATGCAATCAAAAGTGTGCACCGTCAGCGACAAGATTATCAAATCTATCGTGAAGGCTATTCTGCCCAAGTTCAAGCACCTGCTTCACGACGTGACCGTTGAGACTTCTCGTAATGCAACGAAAAATAAGCGGTTTTCGGTGAATCGGTTGAAGTACCTCATCGAGTTTCTAGACGCTTGTCTCATCACTCTCAACGTCAACCTCAAAACGCACAACTTTTACCAGGCGTTGGGCGAGCTGTGGCTTGAGACCGTGGATGCGATCGAGCTGAGAGTTAAGGCAGGACAAGAGGTGGGCAGCAGCCCGGAATACTTTCAAAAGTGCAGTGATTTGCTCCTTCACCTGTTCACCTTGTTTTGGCCGAAGGACGTGGAGCTGGCGAAGAGGATGGAGAGTCCGTTTCTCTTTGAAAAGTTTGAGGAGCTCAAGGCCCGCCTTGCGGACTTGGAGTTGTCCCTAGTTGACCTCAAGATGCGGTACTACGAGAGCCGCTACAAAAGACAACAACTAACTCCGGTGGCAGTCAGCGAGCATGGGAGCGTGACCATTCGAGCAGGCTCGATTGACCGTGGGGCGACTGTTGTTGTCGAAATAATGAATGCGAGAAACCTCAAGGCTTATGACTCCAATGGTACTCCAAGCGTTTAATGACAATCATATTTTTGTAGCCTCCTGTTTCTTTCAAGCGAATGCTATTTTTTTTACAAATACAGACTCGAGCGACCCGTACGCCATAGTTTCGTTGGTACCCAAAGAAAACTTTTTGAGCACGCCCACCTTTACCACAAAACATCATAAGGAGACGCTGTTTCCGCTTTTCGAAGAAACGTTCTCCATGTAAATACTAGAAGAGCTATCAATAATCGATTTAAAGTAACATGAAAGAAATTTTAATACTGTTTGTATTTTGACAGCCCGTTAGCCGAAGAAGATCGACAGAAAAAGGGCTTCGTCATGATCACCCTGTATGACTACGACTTTCTCGGGAGGGACGACCTCATGGGAGAAACGCTGATCCCATTGTCGGGCATTAAAGAAGTGGAGAGCAGTGGGGCGTTGGAAAAAACTCAGCAAATCCACCTCGCCATTTCGAAACCTAGTCCGGAGGACACTGACGTTTTACAGTTGTTCGAGGTGCGGCACTGGGACAGGGAGGCGGTGAGATTCGCGAAAGCCGAAAAGGAGAAATTTCAATCTTGAGTTGCTTAATTAAAAAAACACGCGTAGCAACGCCGAGGTTTGTTGTGACGTTTTTGAATACAATGTTGCTTTATTTAAAAGGAAATTCTGATGTTCAACATTGTGATCATAAATTGTAAATTAATATTTATGCTGCACGATTTTTTTTTACATTTTATCTTATTGTAAACTATTACAGCCGAAATGTTGTCAATCATATTAGTTAATTAACATGTAACAAATAATGTCAACAACGGTGTCACTCTCAATAAATCGTGTGTGAATATTGTATAATAATAATAATAATAATAATGTAGTACACTCTCACACTCTCGATGATTGATGTCTTTGGTTAAACGCAAGCACAGCAAAGATTTCGGTAAAAGTCTGCTCGTATAACATTTTATAGAAAGAAAAGGTTAACAATGCTACACAAGTTTTCTCAAAACATAGAATATGACAAGGAGGACATCTTTTAGCTGAAATAGAGAAAGCAACAAGATAGAATAGAGAGTCAAAGAGAAAGCATTTCGTTTCACTAGAGAGCGCAAGCAAGTCTAACGGTTTTACGGTGTAGTACGATTTTTCATTTGTTGGTTTTCTTGTGAAAATCCTAAATTCGTTGGCTTCAAGAGTTGGAGGACTTGACAAACGAGACGCGCAGGTACACGACAAAAATTAAGCGCGATTATTTCATACAATCAGTAAATTTAAATTAAGTGTACAATTTAAGCACAAATATTAAAGCTTTTCATTGGGATTTTAAAGCCTATGTAAATTAGGTTTAGGTCAAGCTAGAATTTAAATTATCATATAACATATTATAACATGTATTTCACAGCAATATTTGTAGTACATATTGAATACCCATAGTAGTATACAGTAGGATTCACATTTTTTGGCACTTTACAAGAATCTCTGTTCAAAATATCTTTACACTGTTTTTTCCGCATCGTTTGCACACATTATTTTATCACAAATTTGTTCGAACATATTTAATTGTTATTAAATTTGAAAGTAAAACTTTATTGTAGTACACAACTGACAAGGACCGGACCCATTACAAATGTGGAGGTAGTCACACACAAACAATGACACTCGCGGAGAGAGAAAACTGCTCATTATTTCTTTTGGTTGAGCATCTCTCTCCGCCTGGCTTTGAGCATTCTGCCCAGCGTGCCTTTGTCACCGTCGTCCGCATCACTGTCCTCCCCAGAGTCGGCATCCCCTTCGTAAGAAAAGTTAAAGTGTTTGGACACCTGCTGAATGTCATCTTCGGAGTCGTCGTCGTCGTACGCGGACCTCCTTCCCATTCCTCCAAAGTTCGCGTTGGGTTGCCTTGGCGGCTCCGGGATCTTGGAGCTCTTCACCGGCGACGATGACTTGGATCTGCCAATGTCGTGAGCATGGGGCGTTGCATACTCAGCGGATGACGACGAGGAAGATGGGTCTCCTCCATTTGACTCCGCCTTGGCCCTGGCTCTCGCGAGAATTGCACGCAGTTCCGAGCTTCGAGCTGTTTTGAACTGCGAAATAAGGAGGAATGCAATAAGGCATCGTAATGATTCGGGAGAGGAATTACCTCAAAAGCCTACAAAAAAAAAGGAATGTTCTTACGCCAGAGGTATTTCTCGAGATGGTGATCTGCGAGTGTAAGCGAGGTCCTTCTTCCTTGCCGCAATACTCCTCAATTTGCGCCCGGTTTAGCTTGAACACGTCGGCGCCATTCATGCCAGCCAACTGCTTCTGGATCCTGGGCGTGAAGCCTTTAGCCCTCAACCACTCCTGCACCTCGCTCGGGGTCGAGTTCTGGGTGACATACACCTCCGGTGTTCGCTGAATGTCGAGTTTCCGCTTGTCACGGTAAATGGTCAGCACATTCTTCAGCTCGAGTTGCATCAACTCGTCGTCCTTTGCTGGAGACGCACACATAAACACAACGACTCATTAGACCACCCCAGACAAAAGTGTGTGTCTCTCTGATGTTTTCAACGGGCCCTCCAGCCTCTCTGACCTCAATTCACACCAGACTGGAACGGAGTCTCCTGATTATTTCTCTCTCAATGAATTTCCTACGTGGCAACATGCGTTCCCCTCCCTCGACTTTCTCTCAAACTTTTTATTACTTTCTCAAAAGGGAGGAAGAGTAACTGGAGCAAAAGGGCAGAGAGACTCGTTTTCTCCAGCTGCAACAACCGTCACGACGACACACACACACGCGAGACGGTTGACGGTAATGACGCTTAAAGGAGAGAAAGTCAGCCCTCGCCATCCTCTCTCTTGCTCTCATGTACACATCATCTTATCGAAGTAAGAGTTTTTATACGAATCTCCCTTCCTATTAAAATGGCTCACACACGCCGTTAAAAATGCGAGACAAACTTTGGTGAACATTCTTCGTTTTTAACTACACACACCACATTTGAAGTCGAGTTTGGTGCAGTAGATGACAAAACATACAGTCTAATATAATTGTGTGCGAGTGAGAGCACTTAAAGAGTGAACGAGCGACATACACGTTTTCATTGCTGTGGCCATCTGCTTCTCTCTCTGCTCTTTGTTCGCTTTTTTAGCCGATTATATTCCTCTCTTTCCCTTGAAGAAAATATTAGCGGAGAGAGTCTTTTCGTTCTTTAGGTTTCATCTCGTTACAAGGATAATGGGGTTTTAATTTCCTTCCAGCGCAGAATGCGCACTGCACTCTCTCTTTTACTCTTCACCCTGTCTGGTCTCCAGATATTGACCATTTCCTTCGGAATAAAATACAAGAGAGAGCGAAATATCCATTCCTTTTTCGCCACGAGCATCTCCAAACAGAACTGAAGACTTTATCCCCTTCTCGAGTCCCGGGAGACTTGTGCCGTATAAAAGTTACATGTGTGAGCATAAGCATGCTAAGCGTGCTTTGCTTATTTTAATTCGGACGGGGTTGCCTCCGAAAAGTTAGTCACATATATCACCGGCACATGGACAGTGTTTTTGCAGCTTGAACAGGGCTCTAAAGAGGCTCGTAAAACAAAAGACTTGAGTTTTGGCGAGAAAATAAGGAGAGAGTGCAAGTTCATGGACAACTTAATTTTTACACAAGTCAACCTGAACAAAACAGAGATGAGAATCTTCAGAGAATACATATTGCAGTTGCATCGCTACCGTATTTTTTCTCGAAAGATGAAATGCGTCGTACTTTCATAATATTTAAAAAGTCACTCTTCAAGTTATGTGATTGGAAAAGAGATTCATCATGACGTGATGCATACCTTGCCGTTTCTCCTTCAACAAGTTAAGGTACAACATAAACGGCGGATAAGAAAGGTGGTGTGCGTGTGGTTGTTCGTCGTTTTCAAACTACTCTGCACTGAAAATTCTGAAATTATCTTTGGAGATGGAAACATTGCAACTCTTAAATCAACTTTTGATGAATCTGTGTTTTTTTAAATTCAATCTGGTTTGTAAAACTTTTAGGCATGTGATGAATGTGCGTGCCGCAATAAATTCTTCAACGATTCGCACCATTTTTCTTGAGCATTCGAGAGGAAACTCTGGAGGTGTGAATTTGTTTTCGAGGTCCAGTCTTTTGAAGGAGTTTATCGAGTGAAACGAAGACGTCGACGAACGAGTTTAGGGTTGAGAGACGAAGCAATAATACGGAATGTGATACGGACTGAGTGTGCGTGTGTACTTACTGCGTTTGTCCTTCTTCTTGTTGTTGAAATCCGCCGGGGACTCGCTGGACGAGCGGCTCACTCCCGGAACCGGTGGGGGAGCTGGTGGAGGCACTGGAAGTGGCATTGGTGGCTGCTTCCTGGCGAACATCTCGTCATCAGAGCTAATCGACGTGCTTGGTGAAGACCAGTTGTCTGTTTACAACATATCATGTTCTCCATTAAACCGCTCAGCACTTGAATTATACAAAGTTTAACTCATTTCGTCTCGACACCTTTGCACTAAACATTCCTAAAGCTAGGATACTTTGAAGTTAAACATTTTTAAAAGCACAACAGCAACATTTTAAAACATTTTTACTGTGTCGGACACAACATGAGACAAACATTGAACCACAAGGCAACAACACCAAAGCACAACAAATCTTCAAAATCTTGCCTTCTTTTCTATCTTCCAGAGAACACCGACAAAAAGTGCACATACATAATGCCAAGTGTATTTTCTCCCACTTTCTCTGTATTATGTAAACTCGAAATCAGTGCCTTATCCCTGGCATTTCTCATCGAAACATGGAGTGTTACTGTTCCCCTTCTCTACATTAAGTTTAGAGGTCTGCTCCTCTCCATAATAGATTGCGACATGAATAAAACAAAAGGATTTCGCTCAAGTCATAATGTTGTTATTTATATGAATCCCTGAGAATAAAAAATCTGCACTCACTACAACTCCTATTCTGTCTCTCTCTCTCTCTCTCTTTTTCTATCTCTCTTTCTCCTAGCTTTCCATGTTTTATATGAAAACGATAAAGCCCAACAACAGACAGCCAGCAGAGGGAAAGAAACGAGTAACGAGAATGTGAACACCAGAAACGAACGCCTCATGCATGATATATAAGTGTGGAAAGTGAATCCCTTTCTCTCTACATTTACATGCATCTTTCTTTCTCTGTCTTCGTGTCCCTTCACTATCCTTTAAAGAGGGGAGAGAGAGAAAGGAAAAAAGGTCATGAGCTCACCCAGGTCAGTTTCCTAAAGTCTCCAGAGAGATTTCCGTGCTCTCCTTTGCCTTCGTCTGCGGAAAATGTTTTTCTGAGAGGTTTTCCTCTTCTCTCTCTGGAAATGGATCAGAATGTGCAATGCATAATAGATGGTCTTGGCTTTTCTCACCAAAAGACGCAGGACAAAAAACTAGAGGATTCCTTGCATGCAATTTCCCTCTTTTCAGCGATGAGGTTAAAGAAAAGTCAATGTAACTCTTAAATGAAAGTGCCCACAGGTATCCCACTAATGAGCAAAGTGCATGCCACATTTAATCAACAATCATGCACAGCGAGCGTTTACTCTCTTGTCCCCAAAGGAGGAAGAAAATAGAGCGCATTTGTATTCGTCAAAGGGAAAGATTAAAAGGGCAAATTTCAAATTTGCGGTTTGTGAGGAAAATAAAGGAAGAAGAGGGAGAGAGACTGCTCTGTATTAATAGGACTAGACTGATTCTAAGCTTTTGTTGTGCAAAAGAGGAAGGGAGCGTGTGCGGTCAAATCACTTTTTGCGTTTCTCAAGGAAAAGGAGTATTGTAGAGGATGAGAGGCGACTCTACTAAAAACTTGAGAATTTTTTCCCTCAACTTGAGTAAAGCAATGTATTCTGGCGGTCAAATATTTCCCTCGTGAAATCATGGTAGAAAATGATTTCGGGTGAAACCATCTAAAGCAATGAAAAGAGGGTAAAACAGTGAATTTCTTGGGTAACAATGATTAATACACGAGCAATATTCATAGAAAAGTGGAATCGTAGTGAAAATTTTGTATACAAAATCAACTTGAACATGAAACTCTAAAATAGTCGAAGGAATCAAAAGTTCGAATTTTTGCAAATAGAATGCTTGTTACAGGTTCACAGATGACCAGCGTGAAAGAAAGCTCTCGACTAAAAACTTCCTCCTGATTTCACGTGACAGTGAAGACCACATCCATGAAATGAGCGTGGAATGGCCGCCAGAATACTAGACTTTAGAAGGAGAATGTATAGACAGAAATAAAGAAAGAGGAAGGATTGCACGCAAAAGTGAGTCCAAAGTTCACACACGGTGACATAATGCGAAAGATTTATAATGCACACTGCGATATCCCTCATCCTTTTTAAGGCGAGGCAAGTCTTTGACGTATTCCATTCTCTCTTTTGTGTGAGTTGAGTGGAGATATGAGCTGGAGAAAAGAACAAGTCACGTCGCAACTCATATATAATTCACAAGTTAATATGAAAGTGAGAAGAGGAAGACGAGAGAGAGAGAGAGAGAGAGAGAGAGAGAGAGAGAGAGTAGAGAGAGAGAGAGAGAGACGGACAAATTACAGTGGGATTTTGGAGTCTGACCTCTCACAAAAGAGAAGAATGCACTCTCTTTCACCGAAAAACGATCAGGAAGCGGCAAGAGAGCGGAGAGAACACACCCAAACAAATAGACTCTTTTCCACTCGCTCCGCGTGTCTCTGTCTCCCTTTTGTCCAGTTTGCGTTTCCTCTTAAGAACTGATGAGGGAATCAAAAATAAAGAGGGGGCTGAGGTGGGACCGTGTACACTCAAACAATGATTAGATGGATGAGAGACGTGGATACAAAACAATGAGGAACGACAGTGTCCCATTTTTCTGGAGGCAGGAAGGGAACGTAGCGTGGAAAAAACTAAGTTCCCATTTGTTTCTGCAAGGCTCTCTCAGCTTCGTTAATATTTCAGATGTCTGAGAGAGAAAGAGACGCGAGAAGAAAAAGCACGCCACACACTCGTGTTTTTTCATACGTCTTTTGTGTGTTGCGGGGAAAACGGTGTGGAACACACACGTCTGTAATGTACTCTTGATGAGACTCTGCGCTGTGAGCATTTATGATGGCCTCATCTCGAAGGATGGGATCATCAACAAAGGAAGGCTGGCTAAAAAGGAAGAAGCCGCTCTACAAATAGTTTCAGAAGTTGACTTAAAAGCAGAATCCTTTGCACAACAAAGTTCGCATATGAAATATGTTGTGTGCAGGCTTCAGGGAGACACAAGGCCACGTATTTCTCATGAATCCCTACCCCAATTTGTTTTGCTCTTAATCATAAGATGGGATCTTGGCAACGTACAACATAAATATATAAACTTCCGAAAAAATGCAAAACTTGAGCGCACTCTTGAAAGACTGCAACAAGAGTAGTATATTATACGGCGAAGTAATTTCCACACATTGATCATTGTGTTACGGAGTTCTCTGTATAAAATGACTGGAGCCTCCAAAGTCTCCATTTTTTAAGAAACGGAATCTCCTGTAATGAGTAGGAGTAGACTCGATGATGATGATGTGTGTGCGTGCCAGTTTATGTTAAGTCTCCACCGAAATAATTATTGTTCTCCACAGTACTCTGCTTTTGCTCATTCTTAAAGTTGCGTTGCGTAGTTGTATGGAAGAACACATTTTTCTCAGAGTTGATATAGAACTGGCACAGAGTATATCCTTATGTGCACAGTGTGTGTGCACATTTTTATTGCTGGAGGAAAGCAGAAAAAATTAGAAGTCTCTCGAGTATTTTTTTGAATTGAGCTTTAAGTCCGGAAATGACAAACGAGTACAATCTTCCTTGACTTCTAGCCTTACATTCCAAGAGAGTCTTTCTCAAGTTGGTTATCACGGGCTTCGGTAATATGCTTGTGTGTTGTTCCCTCTCCTCGTAAACAACACAAATGAAATGCACATAGACGGGCGAGGCAAAGAAAGATTCCACAGAATTCCAAGAAGGATGTGCTCTCCTTTTTCTCTCTCGTAGTCAGAGTGTTTTGTGTGTCCCTACATTCATTCTCGCTGACAGTTGAGAGAAAGGGAAAAAGAGCGGAGAAAGCTCTTGTTGCTCATTCTTGTCTTTTTGCTGAGCTCCGTAGGTACTCACTCCCTCGCACATATAGTACATCCCATGAGTCAAGTCTCGATGTGGACTTGTTTCTTCTACTTTTTTTTGGTTTACGAAATAGCGAAATAATTGGCGAGCAAGAAAGAGAAAAGAAAAGGGAGAAAAACACAAGACTTACAGGGAAGAGATGAATGAGTCCGCTCTTTCTCAACTTGCTCCAGCTGTTGACTTCTTTTACCATAAACCGTAACGATAGCTGAGATGATTTTCAGATGCACCACGTGCTGTCATGGCAACACCAGCAAGAAAAATGATGATGAGTGAGAGTTCATGATAATTAAAACGAAAGTGCGTGTCTCTGCACACTACCTCGTATGCAAATGTAGGGCACATAAAATTTGACATCTATTTTGAGAGCAAGTTTGCTCAAACTCTGGAAAAGTACTCGAGGCCACTCAGGCCACACACTTTAAATAATATTTAAGAAATTCTATAAACAATATAGAGCTATCGTTTTGACTTTGTTCATTTCCTCTCTCTTTCTCTTTCTGTATGGAAAAAACGAAAAAAAAAAGTTTAATAATATTTTGTCATTCTCAGAAGACAAAAAATGTATTCGGGTTGACAGCTGTGTGTTTTTTTTCTCCAGAAAAGTACCGATATTTTCTGCTGCATAAGCATAGACATACATGCACACTTGTGTGTAGCTGTATGCATTTTGTGTACAATATAGTTTGCCTTTTATTTTTTCTTAGTAAAAGCAGCCTACACTCTGTCCCGAAACATCCAGCAGAAAAGTCTCTTTTTTTAAGAGAAATGAGAGAAGTTGAGAGAAGACAGAACATCTATTAAATTCCATGTTTCACTTTTGTCCATGCAGCACAAAAGTTTTCCATCATCCCACAACGTGAATGGCACATTATATCCGATACAAGTACAATTCTTTTTTGGAGTGGAGAAAGAGAGACAGATCCTGTTAGCAATTCTTATCGGTTTTTCCCCTTCTTTCCCTGAATGCATAAAATGTCCGTCTTCAATATATATTGAAAGTTTTGGATAAATAAATTTATTACTTTCTTTTCAAACAGAAGGAGACTCAGGGCACCCTGGAGAAACGATATCTATTGACAAGCATATGGTTCTCAAAAACACACTCAACAACTCGAGTCACAAACACAAAGTACAGAAAAGGAAAACACAACGGAGAAAGCGGAAGAAGGGAAATCGTACGCCAGCAGCTGGAGAGAGACCGATAGATCTGGTGGGAAAAGGGCTGCTCAATTTTCTAGGGGAAGGAAGACGGAGTGAGAGATGTTGTCCACAGATTAAAAAATTCTTATTCCAATCCGAAAAAAATCTCGTCGTGTGTCCTCACAGATAAGCGTGTTACGACGTATGTGTGTCAAAACCCAGATTCTTGTAATAATAACAGTCTCCGCTTTCCCAACACAAAAATGAGAACGGGGAATATCAGAGGTCAGGTCTGTTCAGTACAAAGTAGAATCTTTCCTCACCCTTTCTGCAATATTTTCACAAGCCTCTCACACTATCACCGACTCAGTATTGCACATTAGTTTCTCCACTCGTTTTCATGATGAACGTAATAAAGAAAAATAATCAAGCTAATGAAAAAGGGAGCAACCTGGCTCAAAATGTGTACGCAATAAGTTGTCTTGTCGTTGTTGCGCAAGAAGGGAGAAAGACGCTCATTCCATTCGCATCATGCTTGATAAGAAAGTACACGTGTATATCGCCAATATGATTTGAGTGAGTTAAGTGTCACTTGAGTGTAGAGACGGATTTAATGGCATCGGGAAGAGAGAGAGGGGAAAGTGTTTGTGTGCTTGTAACATAGTCACATAAGATCACGTCATTATCTCAAGCCACCATCTCTTTTCTCAGCAAATTTACTCTCTTTCTCTCATCTCGTTCTCTGCCCTTCGCCAGCCTAAACAATGTACAGTTTTATGAGGAAAAAAGAACTTGTTTAGCAAATCTCTTTCTCACTCTCTCTCCCTCTCATTGTATTGTGTCGTGTCTCCTCATTTTGTTGGTGGAGAGAGAAAAAGTGAGAGTGTAGATTGTATGAGTGAGCAACTCAGAATGACAAGAATGTCGGCACTTCCCTAACTTTATATTATCACCCGTGTGAACATTTAAGAGAAAGGGGCAAGAGAGACGGGAAGAAGAGTGAGTGAATGTTGTTGTTGTGTGTTGACAGTAGAGTCAGACGACAGAGAGTATATCGAAGAAGTACATGGCTCTGTATAAAAAGTGGTGCACACAGCACATCAGAGAAAAAAACAATGACAACTTGTCCACTTTCTCTCACTTTCCCTCCATCGTTGTCGGCTCTCGCACAAAATAAATAAGACAAGAAAATGGCGAGAAAGGAGAGAAGAGAAAGAAAAAGAAATGTGTTCATGTGTATATCTCTCTCTTTCTCTCGTAAACTTATCAGTAGCGCCTTCCCTTTCTTCGCAACGAAGCAGATGTATACATACATAGAGATATACATATTCATACAAGCGACGACACTTGAAAGACGAAAGGAAAAACTTTTTTCTCTTTCAACTTTCTCTCTGTCTCTTTTCCTCTCTTTTTATCACATCACTAATTTACTTTCACCACTAAGAAAACAATCCGTGGCGTCGTCATCATATGAGCCACGTTATTACAACATAACTCATGAGCATCTCGTCCATACAAACACACACGCTTCTTCCTTTGATGAGAATGCTGGAACAAAAAATATTGTAGCTATTGTAGATCTCTCTCTGCTGTTCCACGGTCGTTTTGTTCATGTGTGTGTAACACAGACACAGAAATTATGCGACAAAATTAATACAAAACTTTGGTCTCCCATAAAACCAGACACGTCCTAGTGCATTATGCGGGCTGTTCGCCTTTTTGTCACAGGATGAAATGCAGTAGTGACTCCGTTGTGTGGATGAGGTTATATAAACCTACAAAAATTTGCATGGACCAGGAACACTGGAGTGAAAATGAATTTTCACAAATTTTCTTCTGCCCTATGACGGGTAAAAAAAAACTTTGTTTCTTCGATGAAAGGAAAGCGGAAAAGCTTCAAGTGCATCCACCGGAATGCTCTCTGAAAACAATAGACTCGAATGCTTGACAGCACACAAAAACAACCAGCAGACCAATCCTGTGTTGCAATGTGTAAATACAGTGTGTTTAGTGTGTGCACTATTTATTTAAACAGTATGAATCAAAGCAAGTCTGTGAACAAAATGAAGAAGACAAAAAGGGCGTAAGACGACATCACAAGAGACATTTGTCAACACCACACCAGCAGGACAAAAAATAACAGCGACGAATAAAAAATAAAAAAACAAACAAACACAAAAGGAATTCTAAATACACGAAAACTGCAAGATTCTTTCCTTCATTTTACTCAAAAAAGTCACATCATTCACTCAAAAGTTTTACAAACATTTCGTACACTAAATGTAAACAGAGACATGCACAAAAAAAATGGAAGTTATTCTTACAAATAGTATTCTTTTTGTCTTTTTACAAGACAAAACACACAAAAGCGTACACAGAGATACTCCTTTCTATTCATTCAACACTTGTTTCTCTTGTCTTGAGGGCTCATACACAAATTTTACGGTTCACACGCTCACAAAAGAACGTCAGAAATGATACTTCTTGTCTATCCTCCTTGCTTTCTCCAATAAAAACTCACAGCAAAACGGATGAATACATCAATTTTAATGCTATTTGTATGTTGACAAGAATCGTATAATGGATGCTGTATATTAAGGCACAAACACAAAGAGAATAAAGATTCTTTTTTCTCTCTTTTTCAGATAGAAATTATCATTCGTTTGTTTGTTTACGAGGGTAAAGCCACACAATTAAACTCTACTCTTTTATAATTTTTATTTACACAAGTTTGTGTCTTTCCTTCCCTGTCGTTCGCGTCTGCGAACTTTAACTACACAAAGGATGTGATGATGGCAGTCTTACAAAAAACACAAAAAAAATCCACTAGTTCTATTTTATCTTAACCTTAAAGTCTAAATATTTACTTGGCTTCACTTTCACTATGCCTTTGTGTTGACATTTCGATTACACGTTGTGAGCTAAAAGGGAAACACTCAAGTGTAAATATTTATTGTCTTTTTGCAAAAAAAATTACGAAGTTTTGCATGATTGAACAAAAAAACACACATTTTGATCATGGGTTTTCCAGAATAAAAATATATGTACAAAGGGACATGGAGAGAGTAAAAGAGAGAGTGAGAAGGAAAGAATTGTCGGTTTGACGTGACATGACGCTATATATTTTCCGTTCTCCGTATATGTAATAAACTTGACTACATTGTAGTGTACCCACCTCTCTCTCGTTCTCCCTCGCTCGCTTCTACTCCGACAAAAAAATGAAAGTTGAAGGGCGGAGAAGGAAAAAAATTGGAGGTAGATCGGCGTGCGTATTTGAAGAGCACAGAAATATTCCAGGTCTCATCTCTCACTCAGTGTGTGTGGCAAACACACCAGGAAAAAAATGTGTTGGGCTTGTTACGCTTCGTAGGTTGATTGATTGATTCATTGGATATATACTTTTTTCCTTTCTCCGTTTTTACGTTCAAGACACGCTGTTGCATCGAGATGTATTCGTCGTTCTCTCTATCCCACAGGTATACTCAGCGTGTAATTCATCTTTATCAAGTTCTATTTCAGCTCCTGCACGGAAGACGGGAGAGAAAGAGAGTCACTCAACTCTCCCAAAAATGGCTTTATGCAAACTTTTACACTCAGTCTTTCCCATTTTTCCTGTCTCCATACCTCCACTTCCAGCGAGCTCTTCTTGTGTCAAAGGGATAAAACAGGGGGAAAGAAGAGATTCAATAATAATAGTCTCTAACAAACATTACTCAGTATTCGAGAAAAGTGTGTAGCTTTTCTTTACACAACGACGCTTCTAGGATTCTATCGGTAAATACAATATGAGCCCTACTACTGTGACGGCAGCTCTCCCAAAATAAAATAACCAGTAGGCTACATCAAAAATTGGCATATTTGAAGATGTCCGCAAGATAATGAGAGTACATAATATAATTACATAATATAATTTCTAGAGTACAATTAGTTTCTTTCCAGTCATTTTCGTGCGTCCTCGCAACCTTTGCATGTCGCCACATTATTCTTACCTCAGTTGAACAATTCCTCTCAAACTTGTTCAGAAACCACAGTAATAATTAATGTACATTACGTATATGTATTGTATATTTTTTGGCAAAGAGGATTGTATACCTTACACACAACTCCAACAAATTACTTTAGTAGTATATAAATGTATATGCCTAACTTGCTTCACTTAAGTTATACATGTCTAAATATGGTTTAGTTCACGCTCTCTCAACAGAGATTATGTACTCACGCCCTTGTAACGAAGAGACAGACAAAAGAGACAAAAAACATATAAATTACTTATATTTTCGACAAAGCAGCACAGTACCAACACTCTCCTTGATCAAAGTGACAACATTATTGTGACGAACGTTGAAGGACGGACATAAAACGCACATAATTGTCTTACAAAAACACAACAATCAAAAACGATTGACAATTAAGCTGCAACGTGGACACATTTAGTTGTCGCGACGGATGTGCTAGTTTTCCCTATGGAGGCGGTGGCTTAACGATGAAATGAGCTGCGGTGATTTTGTGAGTGTGTGTGCAAAACGCAACATTAACATTCTAGTATCCCGAGTAGCCTTGAAACAAAACAAAACAAAAGCAATATATAGGAATGTGGTAATAGTTTCATAAAAAGCATCACAACTTTACTTGACCACAATACATTTATGTGCAAAAAAGGATTGCTTCCGCAACAAATGACATCTCTTTGAATATTACGTGCAAAACTGAAAAATTACGAGAACAATGCACAGTTGTGAAAAAATGGCTTTGTCGAGAAGGAAAGCACAGTAATAAATTATAAGAAAGCTACAAAATGGTGCTTGGAAAAGGGCCTTACCTGATCTTCCATTGTCTGCATGATAGGCATTAGGATCCTGGAGAAGTACAAAAACAAAAGCGTGAAAATGGATAAATAAACAAAAGATGAAAAGAGTGAGAGAAATACGGAGAAAGCATATTGGGTTTCAATTGAAAGCAATATGCTTTCTCCATGTGAACACGTGAGTATGTGATGCCCGATGGAGAGGTGGGGGACAAGTTCACACAATATTTTTATGTCCTTCTTTCTCCTTATTTAAAAGAAAGGATTGAGGAAGATATGAGTGTTTTGGGTGAGGTGCTGTTGTGTACAATACCTGGGGATATTCACTCAAGAGCGACACAATCGTGTGTGGGACGTGAGCAACCTGTCCTTTCCAGTTGCAAGCTTTCCACCACTTTTTCGAGTCATCCAGCACCTGCAGAGAAAAGAGGAAAAAACAAAAGTAAGTGAAAAGGTGTCTCATTGTCACCATCTCATAACATGTGACAAATACAAATGCCCCATAAACTTTTGGTGTGAACAACTCAGGATGTGCTCACTCTCTCAAAGTGAAGAGGGAGAGAGAGGGGGAAAGCAATTGATATGGCTCATCACAGCAGCAGCACAGCCCAGAGAGAGAGAGTGGCACGATGACTATGTGCTTTATCGATGCGAGTGAGGTTTTGTTTCTCACGCCTGCTTCGCATTCACACAACACAGACCTTTAAGATCACTTGGTCGTCGCTTTCTCTACCAAATGGCTTGTGTAAGAAAGAGAGAGAGAGAAAGTGAGAGTGTGTGAAACTCGCGAGTGACACGTTGCAATTCATATTCTCCAGAAATGAAGTCACTTCGTAATGGGATCGATACATGAGTGCTGAGAATCAGAGATGTTCTCGCGCAAAAAAAAACAACAATAACTTTCTCACATTTGTCGAACCGTCGAACCTAGATATAAATATATTCTTATATATTTCGATGTATGACAAGGAAAGTATGTGGAGTGAACTGTATGCATCACTTTATCACGTTTTTACGTTGAGGTAAAGTACGCCTCCAGGTATAATTTCACGCCAAAATTCACAAAATCATTATTTATTATTAGTCATCCACAATATTCAACCTTCATTCGCATGATGAGCTACGTTTTGAAGACATGTAATTGGAAAACCTTGAAAAATGATTTCTCATCAGTGCTATCGGAAAGACTTAAAATCGTTCACGCAAACAAATTCTCTATCAAAAATAACCTTTCAAGCCCACTCAAAATCGTGTGGACTTCATAAGTTTGTCAACGTCGCCCCACAGCAACATCAACTTGAACATGGATGAATTATTTTGATGTAAATTGAGACTCTGTAGCATCATTAAGGATATTACTAAAGTCAGACACGCCAAGTACTTTTTTCTACAATGCGATCGTCACAAAAACATGGGGTTTTCAGTGCCCCATTTCTCTTAATTTAAGTGACCCGCTACACTTCGTAAAACTTGAAGAATCAAGGGGAAACCTTCGCTGAAGTCGCATTCAAACAGGTATCACATTCAACTTGCAAATATAGTCATTTATTTGTAAATAACAGCGAGAGAAAGGCGAGTCGTAGTAATGCTGACAAGTTTGGATAATAAAGCTTTTAATTCCTACTCGTTACATTAACAAGAATTCCACTTCCTCTCATCAATTTCAGACTACAACAAGTCATACAGCTCCGCTCTGCCCTTTTAGCTTAAACCCCTCATTTTCACAATAAAAGCCGCTCTCATACTGCGTGCGTATGGTTCAAGATAACTGCCGGAGCAAACCGACAGGAGAGCAAATATTACGGGCGTCGCATCTGTACGAAATGAGAGAAAAGGAGAGCAACTCATTAAGACCCCTCATGACATGAGCTTTATGGTTTTAACCTGGAGCGGAAATACATACGAAATAGCGCTTAACTCTACACTAATTACCTTCCTTTCTCAGCCCAAAAATACACAATCCTCTCTTTTTCTTCGCTCCTCTTCCCATTTAACTGTCAGCGTAAACCCTTTTGAGACGGTCTTTTGAGGGAAGCACACATCACAAAAGCATGCAAAGTGCACAGCTTCCCTTTCCCTCTGTCATAATCATAATCATAATAATAATAATAATATGGATGCTTGCTTATCAAAATTGTTTCAAAAACAAAACAAAAAATACTTTAAAAATAACGGAGAGCTCTGTTCTTTGTATCTCATTCGGGATTTTATAATACCGTCATTATTCCTTCTTTCCCCCATCTCCAAAAACTTTTGCATAATACACACTGCTTTCAACTTTTGTTTTAATGAGGCCCATGATATGCACACATTCATACACCAACCAAACAAAACAAGACGTTGAATGACGGTAAAAGATTTTTCTTCCTGATTTTTTATGAGGGATTTTTTTAAACTTTCCAGATAACATGAAGAGAGGAGTAAAAGTTTGCAAAACTTTCTTTAACTTTCTCTTCTACTCTCTCTTTCTCTCTCTCTCTCTCTGGTGGCCGCATTAAATATTTTTTAGTACATCTGCTTGTCTTTTTTAGGGGTAGCGCTGTGAGAAACATGAAAGGTCATCCTAATCAGAAAATCCTTTAAAGACTTTCTGCTGGTGACAGTAAAACGGGTAGTAAAACCCTTTGAAGCGCTCATTAAGCGCCCTGTATACTGTTTGTGTGGTTTTTTATGTAGTAGAGGCCCGTCATAAAAAATCGTGGTTTAATGGTTCATCAAAAAAGCTCAAAAGCCTCAGCCAGCAAAGGGAACCGTCATTTCCAGAACCAAGACGCTACCATCATCATCTCTCAAAGAGGTCAGACACACTTAAGCCCACACAGTGGGACAGAAACTAAAAAGATTGGTTCTCTCTCTCTAATCAGTGTAATGACGCACTTTTGATTAAGCCAAGACTACACAGACACAGCAGTGGACTTTGGTGAAAAAAACGGGGGTGAACTCAGTGATAACTCTTCTGTAGACTGCGAATTTGTAGAAAAGGGCACATTATATGTTGTGTGCGTTTATTTATAAATTTCTAGGGAAACAACGGAAGAAAATCAGTTTGAGCGGGCTTACCTCATGATGAAGGAGAAAACTCATAAAAAGTCGACAACAAAAGTGTATTTTTAAACTCGTTATTTATTTCCTTCACAAAGGCAAGGGCTCAGAGTGCGCACACGTGTGTGTGTGAGCAACACGAAGGAGTACAGGGGTTGTGTATCTTACATCAAGAAACGCAAAGTAGGTTGCGCCTCTTTATGCGTACACGTGACAAAATAATATGACGCACATTTTTATACCCCCCTTAACACAGTAACACAGTGAGAGGCAAAGACAGAGCTCCTTTGTTTATAAAAAACAATGTTCAGTGCTACTTGTGTTGTGACATGGAGTTGTCAAGCTCATTTGTTAAATCGTCTCTCTTTCTCTACACAAACGTTTATGCCCTTCTTCTTTTTTTGAGGGGGTGACTCGCGCTACTTTGGGAAGATGTCACTTTTTAAAAAGCACCATTAATCTTGTTCACAACGGCATCATCCATAATCTGCATGTTCAACTCGACAAACTCTCTCGTCTTGTAGCCTGTTTCCAGAGTAAGTACCCGGCTGCAGAGAAGTGCCTAATACGAAATAGAGTACGACCATGTGTGTACAAGACGTGATAAAAAGACAATGTACCGCAATCACCACACTTCGTCGTTGTTGTGTTGCTCCACATTACTCATTGGGAGGAACTTGGGGAAAAACTCTCGAAAAAGTTTTAAACAAGGTGAGTTTCACGAGGTTGTTTGCGCACTCATTCTTTTATGCCTTTGTTCCCTCCTTCGTGGAAATATGGTGAGAGTCGCAGAGTGAGAGAAAGACTGAAAAGGCTTTCTCCCTTCCTTTCTTTCATCGTCACTTGACTAAATTCAAAACATTGAAAGCCACAGATACGCAAATGCATATGAGCGCACACCTCCCTTTTCTCTTTTGTTCCGAAAAAGAAATCCCAGCAAAATTAGCCTGTGACCTTTTACCTTTCCTTCAGCATGGCATTTGTCCAAGGACATTCTACCAAGCCTTTTTCGTCGTGTGGTACACTGAAAAAATGAATATGATTTTGAGAGAATATAGAGCGACTTACCTCAAGGTACTCTCCGCGGACGACGGTTAGTTCCTTGTGATTGTTTGCAGTGCGGGGATGCGTGACCACGACGACGCGACCACCACGAGCCCGGATTGAATCTACGAAGGCCCTCTGACCGGAGGCGAAGTCGTCAGGCATGATCTCCACTGGGGAAATTGATCGCTCTCGATCCATTGCTCGTCTTTGTTCAGCCTAGAAAGTCATAGGGGAAAAAGAAAGAACACAAAAATTAGCGTTGCGATTCACCGCTCCTCCTTTCAATTTGACAACAATGCCACCCAGATTTGTCTCCCTTTTTGCTCTCTGTATGCCATCACGAAACAAAACGGCTCGACAAAACTGTACGTGCACATCAATACTGTCTTCTTAAATGGAAAAAAACTCTGCGCAAATTTCGCAGTATGACTATGCTTTTTTTCTTCAAGCTAAGCTACGTACACATTCTTGACAAAATACAAACAGATAATACAGCAGGGTATTGTCGTGAGATGCCATATTTAACTAGATCTGGTTAAAACGGAGTGCACAACTTGCAGCAACTTTGAGTACTTGAAATATTTTACTACGTTGTCTATACCGTAAAGATCTAAGGAGAGGTTTAACAATATGATAAGATGACGAGATGGTCACACAAGCATGCATCCCTTCAGCCATTTCCTTGGAGTAGGTCCGATCATTGTCGTGAAAGAATCGTTTCCGGTTATTCCCTTTTTTCTCCTCTCATTCCATTTTGTCCTCGTGACCTGTCGGTGTAATCTATCGGTGCATCAGAGAGCACTATTATCTGGTGGCAAATGACAATGGGAAAGTCCTCCGATTTCGTTTCCTCGGATTAACTTTCAATTTCTTTTCCTTCAGCAATTCTCCCTGTCTTTTCCCCTCATATCATCATCGTCATCCCCAAAAGGAAAAAAACGGAAAGAAAATCCTTGTCTCGTCTTCCTTTCCCTCTTTCTTTTATCTGCGCTACAATTCGCCGCCACGGTCCTTTCAAGATGAGAACAAAAGTCGCTTTTTATTGTGCGCTTCTATCCACTTTTTCTTTCTCTCTCTCTCTCTATCTTTCCCTGAAAATTACACTTTTATTCGTATCCGGTCATTAGTCATTGTGCCATGGCATGTGCTTCCAGGGTGACTACGGGGTAAGACAAGAGGTTCTCTCGGCGTGGTTGCAAGACACCGACAGAGAAGAAGTGTGCACACAGACATCGACATTTTCCCTCAAGAAAAGGATGAGAGTGAACCGCTCCTGGCATCGGACATTCATTGCAGAAAAGCTAACAGATTTGAAAGAAGCAGGGCTCACGCAAACACACATCTTAAGTGCTCATCTTTTTCTTAGTCAACGCTCATGTCAGCCTGCGAAAGCTGCTTGATTTCCCCGCTTTTACTAATTTCCACGGCAAATATAGACAAGAGAAGAACGACAGTGGTACTTTGTTCAACTCCCAGTGTGGGTATTTGTTTCGTGAATATTTGTTAACTTGGAGAGATCGGCGACAAGAGAGAGAGAGACTGCGAACTTGGAAAAGATTTCAATGGAAAAAGACAAAAGTCAAAAGTAGCAGGAATGTGACGAGTAGAGAGGTAAAACATGTTGAAACAAACAGTTGTGTTTCCTCCGCTACATTGCGACTAAGCGAGAGAAAAAAGAGTGGCTAAGCTAAATACGAATATATGTATATCCGCTTACGGACAAGGGGAGCAATAGGAAGAAAGGAAAATTGAAATTCAACTTCTCTCTTTCCCTCCTCTCTCTTGAAAAACACTTTATATGCAAATGTACCACTTGAGCATACCTCACGTGACGTTTGCAAAAAAAAAGACGAAAGCAGAAAAATTGCAATTACAAAAGAATGCATTGTGTGTACATACTGGCGGGAGAAGGATTATATTGGTATACATTTTTATTGCCTCCTCTGTTCCCTTTAATTTAAAAACTGCACACTGACTACGTGTCTTGAAGAAAACGTGTGAGAATGCAGTTTTTAGAGAACACAAAAAGAGATAGTGCTAAGAATCTTTTAAGCAAAAAGTCGTCAGCATATTGTGCGCATGCTAAGTAACAAAAAAAAACAAGGCCAGAGTGGCAAGGAGAACTTTTTTTTAAAAAAAATTGAAGGAACATTTAGTTTATCAACAGGGGTCCACCGTCCTACGGCCTTCTGCATCTGGATCGAAGAAAGACAAAGACTTCTTGCGCGAACTTTGTGGAACAAGAATGAATCCTGCCCAGGAGTGCACTTAAAGGTGTACCTAAAGTCAAGTCCATATGACAGAATCTGAGTTGAGTTGGAAATAAAAGAGAGAGAGAAAGTTAATGATATTAGCGACTGTAGTCTAATCGAGAGGAAAGGGACGAAAAAGAAAACAAGAATGTGACTCATTGTGAGAGAGAAAGTCAGAAGATGATAAGTCGCCAGTCGTCGCCGTCGTTGTCGTCCCATGAGACTTTACCCCTTTGTACCTGAATAAAAAGAAGGGGAGCATCATCACCGTCAGCGCTCACCAGAGAAAGTCAAGGCGTATAAAGACACTTGTTCAACGAAACATGAACACTCGGCTCCTTGTACGAGGGAAATTATGTGTTTGAAACAATTTTCAACATAATTCTCCGCCAAATTTTACCGTTGTGGTGATAGTCGCAGTTATGTACAAAAATGTGGGTGTGTCTGCGCCGTGCATGTTGTGAAGTTGTGCTCTCTACTGCTGGATTAGGCTTGTCATTTTCTCTGAGTACGGGGAAATGCCACAAAGAGTGCTACGTTACACAACGACAAAGACGCAAAGCGGATGAGAGAGAGAGCCCGTCTTCTGCGAGTGAAGAGAGCGTAATAAGACCTTGAAAGGAGACAGACAAAAAAGAGCCAAAAACTTGGTCTCCAACACACGAGAATATGATGATGGCGTGTGTTGGGGGAAAAATCCTGCTTTTGAAAAGAAAGGGATTTTCTAAGCTTTCCCGCATCACTGACTCTCACTTTCGGTTTACGGAGAGAAAGGCTGGAAAGGGTTTTGTTTTTTCAAGGAAATCCGTAATAATAATATGCCTTTTGGTGTGGTCCTCGTCTGAAAAATATATACAGTTTGTGAAGCCCTCAAATGACCGCTGCCACACCGCGAGCTTCTACTTCCTCATAACATAAACGCGAGTGTGTGTGTGCGTCTCATATGGGTGGAATGACTATTTACGACCCAGCTCACACTCTAAACACACTCGACAACTTTATCGCTTCATTTTCGCTTTAACACAAATTTGTGCACACAAATTCATCCCGAAATTGCGACTTTCTCGGTGCAAGGAAGTGAAAGTCAAAAGCCAGCAGGAGCACACTTTTTTTCGACGAAAAAAAAACTCCCACCAAATTCTCGTTTTGGTCATTTGTCTTTTCTCATAATTTTCTAGAGCCAAACAGGGGTTTAATTCGTGAGACGTGCATAATGCGCAAAAAATTATTGAGAACACCTCTCTTTCTCTTCTGCCAAGCACTTCAGGCTTGGTTGGAGGTGGGCGTTTTAGCAACAGATATATAATTTTTGTCCGGTCTGCAGAGAGAGGTCACCTCAAATTAAATTAATTTCTACAACTCATCGTGTCCCTGCGCCTGAAAAAAGTTCACGTCGTCGTTCCAAGAAACTGTCAAGGCATCATTTGACTCAGCACATCCAGCCTCTATCGAGGACAAGCTAATTCTCCCTAAGCAAACAACTTGGCGGCGTGTGCGGTCCTCTTCTCTCATTTCCTCTGTGATCCCTTATTTGCTAATTATGGTCACCCACTCCCAAAATTTTTTCCAGTAAAACATACTGCACTCGAGACGCTAAATGAATGCGACAACACAATAATCTAATGAAACATGGAAAAGGCCGTCTTGCTTTGGCTATCGTGCCTCACTGCGCTTTACTCTTTAGAGAGAGTTAGTGTTTTGCCTAAAAATTAATTCCACACGTACATCTCTGCTGTGAACACTCTAAAGAGTTTCTTTGTTGGCAGGTGAAAAACTTGGTTTTCTACTTCGGAAAGACGTGCTTGTGTGTGCGTTGCTCTCCGAAGCAAGAAATCCCATTACCCAAGAACCCTTTTCTCAAATTCTTTATTCGGTGTACCGTAAATTTAAAAAAAATCGCTTTTCCCCCGTGTGTGTGAGCGAGTCAATCAACAACACGAACCACAAAACTCTTTTTCTCTCTAAAAAACACATCCGGAAGAACTTTGTCTTAATCCACTCACACTTTTCGTGAGTAAAGAAAGCAACTTGACGTGTGAGAATGTGTGTGCGTTTTCATCACACGAGTGCTCGTTTCACTCTCTCACTCTTAATTAGATTAGGCCCTATATTAGTTTTTCCTAATGAGTCCATCATCATCACATTATCCAACTGAGGTGAATAGAAACAGGCCTCTTTCTGTGCCTCCTTCTTCATTGCTTTTCTTTCAGAAAGTGGAGAACAACAAGTTAGTTTCCTCCTCACCAGAGAGTAACCGAGAAAAAAGAGACAGCGAAGAGAGAACGCGCGGAGGGAGCATGTCTCTTCGTAAATAATGGTTATTCATTTAATTCATTAAACGAGTTAGTTTGCAACTTGCTCGCCTCCCGTCTCCAATAGTGAGTAAAATCCCATTTTTCCTCCGCATCCATGTCATCCCATCACCGTAAACTTTAATTGCTGTTGAAAAGCAGGTCGCCAGAGAGGGGATGACGACAAGCGCTCAAAAAGTGGACGGGATTAGATTCGAGGAAGATAAATAATTACACAACTGCTGGAGCGTTGACTTTGATCATATTTGAGGGAGTGTGCACTACACGTTGTGAGGATGTGTGGGAGACAGTTTTCCCTTGGTTTGGCACAAAAACTCATAGACTTTACACAAAGTGCCTATCTCTGTGTGTCCCTCAAGACTGGAAAGCGGATGTCTTATAATAACCTCGTCACAAACTTGTTTTTTATTTCCAACTTTTGAGAGAGGCCGTGATGAGAGAAAGCTCACATTTGCATTTCAAGAGGGAAGACAAGCGAAAGCAAAACAGAGAGCAGATGATGTGCAGGGAAGTAGTGAAAAAAGGCATAAGTCATGTATGAAAACGTGAAGGAGCTTGTGAGTATTGTAACACATGGGCTATCTCGCCGGGCGAAATGTGGAGGAGAGAGAAAGCTCATATTCCTTCTCCTCTTTCTCTCTCTCTCTCAACACACTTCACTTGCTCACAAAATATTTTTTCGCTACGCTTCCTCTCTTCTCCTTTCTCGCTTTTTGGCATACATTTCGAGAGGAGTCTGGGAGCGGAGACTGACTGTGTAGAAATAGAAGACTGACCTCATGTTGAGCTTGAATAATCCTCTCTTGCATCCTTCGTTGTGCCTCAGAAGCGACTGCGGCTCCCAAATTATTGGAATCCGGGATTGCGGGTGACCATCCATCCATGAAGACTGGCTGGTACTGGGGAACGTAGCCTTTCCACTGCTCTCTGCAACACAAAAAACATACACAAAGACGCGATGAGACGACCATGTGGAAAAAACATATTACTCGCTATCCCCAAGCATACCACTTTGTTGTACTTTATGCATTTAGTCACCTCGTTTTCCCTTGAGGAACGAGGAAAGATTCTCGAAAATTTCTTCTCCCTTTCTTCCAAAAAATAATTCAGGGGGGAAAGAGAGAGTAGGCACGTTTATGACAACTGAGACTCTTTCGGAAAGCATTTATGCTCAGCACATTTAAACCGTACGTCGCGTAGATTTAGACTTTGCAGTGAAGCGAAGTGAAGGAATGACTATTTTTCAGTTTTTAATGGAAAGCAAGCTGAACTTTCAAAGGTTCTCACGCTTAATTTACTTGGGAGATTTCTATAAGTTAAAAACCACGTCAGCTTGTATTTATATTGGACGTCCACAAAATTGCTTTTGTTCATATTTACAACAGGCAGAATTTGATTTCCACCGGTACAATAGGCGATCTTGAAACCGTTGAACCGTCAGAAAAAAAGACCTACATTATTGCTTCGAAGGATGTTTTCTTTCTCTACCGTTTCTGTACTTTCAGATTATGCTTATTGTTTCGCACTCCGTCATCATGAAAGCCTATTTCTTACTCCAGATTTAATAGGAAGCCGTTCAAGTGAAACAATTTTTAAAGGATGCCACATGCAATGTTCCCTCCGAAGGGTTTACGTTTTGTAGAAATAGCCTACTTTTCTTACCAAGCTTCGAAAGAAGAAAGAACAAGATACGTATTTCTGAAAAAGCATTACCATTTTATAGGTACGTGCCTTCATTCAACTAAAAATATTTCTCAAGTTTCCCTCACCTTTCCGATTGGTTTTGTATTGCAAAATAAAAGTTTTTCAAAACATTTTTTCACACAAAGAAATTCGTACATAAGCCTGCTCACATTGATTTTTCCCGAGTCGCAAATACATGACTCAAAAACCTGTTTAAAATCAAATAGGAACGTGGTCCTCAGTAAACACTTATATTTCCCTTACAAAAAGTAGAAAAGGCCAGATCAGTTCTCGGGGCATGAACCAAATTAAATTGTATCGCCTGATATTTTCTTTGCTGAGTTTGTTTCGTAACTTGTGTTTTTCTTTCGAACAAGTAAATCGTTTCATTTTCAATGAGATTGTCAAGAGGTCTGTAAGTTGATTGCAGAGGATTTTCACTTCCCCTCCTCCCTCACCTTAACCTATCGAGTATTGTGTGGAGAGGAAGGAAATATTTCTCGTAAATCAGAACCACATAAAATGTGTCGCTTTCATTCCCTCTCAATGTCGCCTCAGATGTTGTCGCCAATAATCCAGAAGAGTGTTTTTTTTTGCCCAAAGAGAGGAAAAAACGAGTTGTCGAAAGCCCGTCCTCGTCTTCGTCTTGCCCATTTACGTCATCTCCAAACGTGTGCTATGCTACAATGTAATGTGTGTGTACAAGATCTTTAACAAGTTTTCTCCCTCCTTCTTGTCAGCCCGTAGAAAATTGGGTGGTGAACTTTGTGTGCTCACAAAGCATACAAAACAAAGTTGCTGTCCCTTCTTTTTTTTCTTTCTCTCTCACTACGCTCACTCTTGACAACCATAAAAAAGACAGGTCATCCGAAGCCAAAAAAGTCAAACTATTTTTTCCCTCCTTTTTCCCTTCAGGAAGTGCATCCTCCTTCACCTCGTCTTTGAGAGGACAACTCTGTTTGACACTTTGTGTTACATAATCTCTGCTCAAGCTTTTACCTCTCATATTTTACTGCCTTAAACCTCCCCCACACAATTCGTGATGATTGCGTTTTTTTCCATCTCCGTTCTCGTATTCTTGTCGAGCCTCCCCACAATATCTTTCATATTCATAATGTGAGCGCTACACATTTCTTTCTCCGGCCTGAAATCATTCTTAGTGTGTCGTCTGCATTTTATTACGAGAAACAAAAAAGAAGGTATAAAGCATCCTTCGCTCGTTTCACTCTTCTGCAGAGAAAGTATTTATGCAGAAAGACAGTGAAAGGGAAAGCTCTTTCTTCTTAATGCATTTCGCTCTCTCTCAGTTTACGAGTCTCGTTGTCGGAGTGCGTCAGTGGTGGAGAATCTCGTTCACCTTTATTGCCATTCTGATGTCATTACACGACCCATAAGTTTCAGCTCTCTTTTCCCCAAGCAAAAAGGACCTCCTCTAGACACCACACACACATTTCTCTTGTTTGATGTAAGAGGAAGCGAGAAGAGGAAATTTTTTTATGTGCGTCATATCAACTCAACTTTCTCCTTTAATTTCTCTCTTTCTCTCAAAATAAAAAACAACACAACAAAATGCATGTTTTGCAACGAGACAGAGAAACCTAAAGAGAAAGAGAGAGTCAGACGGAGCAAAGTGGAGTTGTACAGAGATCACATTTCCTATAGTGTGTGTTTGTGGAGAAGAGGAGGGAAACAACCCGTTTTATGACACTTTTGCGCTCAACAACTAATCCTCTCTCTTGTCATATATAGTCCAATTATTTAAAGAAGTAGACGAAGGAGCGAGCCACTCGCACTCTCGGAGAAAGCAATTCGAAATTTCACCAACAGACAGTAAGGTATGCGTTATGTATATGGCCGTAATGTGCATATGAAACGTATAAAGACGTACATAAGGTTTCGCCGTATCACATCATTTTTACCAAAGAAAACAACTCTCCTACGTTTGGTACTGGCTCTCTGTCTTTGTCTTTGAGTGTACACACCGTCGTCCTTGTAATAATGTCAACACTCATAAAGCACGCTGCACAGTCATCATTTTCACTCGATAAAAATGCGGAATGAAAACCGCAAAACTTTATTACAAAATACATAATTCTTATTTCGGCTCCTCTCAAAAATATTTCAGTAATTTCTCTCTCGCTTTTTCGTAGTTTCCTTTGGAAGGAATGCATTTTTGTGTGCAGCCTTTATTGTAATTTATGAGCGCCCATAATGCGAGTGAGTGTGCATATGTTGTGTGTGTGATCATTGTTGTTCATCGTCTCCTCCATCCTCTCTCCTGGAGGGCAGCAATAAAAGCCTTGCTGCTCTTTGTTGGGGGCATGAGAAAAGTGTATCAAAGACGGTTGGTGGTTTCTTTCTCTCTCCCTATTTTTTTCCGCTGTGCAATGCGGTGGTGGTGGTATGTGGTTTGGCGTGTGGTGGCACATTTGTTTTGCAGTGAAAAGTATATATCTTCTAGCCAACATCTTTCTCCCGCACATCAATACGACTCAGAAAACAAAACTCAAACAGTAAATCACGAACACATCAAGTGCATTTTCTTCCTCTCTACTCAAAGCAAACCAGGGTCTCCTTCGCAGGGGGTCGCCTCTCAAATTATTTAACTAATCCACTCATAAAACACACGTCGTAAAAGAAATAAAACGGGATGAGAAAATTCCAAGAAAACAACCTTGTCGCACAAAAGCTCTTCGTGCTAAATAGAGACACAGGAAGAAAGAGACAACACAACCAACGTCATCACAATCTCCAACAATGGCGCACCATATATTTTTAATTTTAATAAACACAACCTGCTTGCCATCCCCACCGCGTTTAATGTTAGCAAAACTACCTCCACCCTGTTTGACATCGTCTATCAATAATGTTTTTAAACATAAATATGACAGCGTGACACAACATATTTTCTTTCCTGTGGCGCTGAGAAACCTTGGCTCGAAGCAGGAGAGACAAAAATATATCGAATTTGTGGAGAAAAACTGTGGCCCTCAAGTTTGATGGGACAAGACAGGAAAATGTCCATTTGAGAAACCTTGCCCCGCTCTCTGTTCCCCTTTAACTTAGTCTTTGTGATGCTCCGTCTATATTATATTCCCCTTCTCCAGTTTATTAAGACTTTCCCGAGAGGAATATTTTTTTTTTACAAATTAGGGTTGTCAGGCTGGCTTCCACGCAAGTTTTGTTTTATTCTTGTGTTTGTGTGCTCTACCTTCTTCCTCCCAATGCGATTGCCTTTTTTGCCTCGACAAAAGAAAGTATCCCTCTCTCTCTCTCTTCGTCCTGTCAAAAACATTAGAGGAGACGTATTCCTAACTCTCTCGCTTTGATAAAAAACTATAAGCAGCTCACAGTGTAGGGCAATCAATTGAAAAACTTTTCTCTCCCGGAAAGCACACACACGCGTATTATAAAAGAAGCACATTTATTACGGGGATTTGTAGTTAGCTTTTACTTTGCTCTCTCTGAGCTACGCTCTTATGCATTTTGGAGTAAGTCATCCTTTCTGTTAACCACCGAGCACACCGTGTGTATGTGGAGTTTGTGTGTGGGAAAACTACATGAAATCAAAAGAAGAAGAGCGACGGGGAAAGAGAGAAAGAGTGATTCAGTCTCAAATTGTTTTACTCTGAGAGAACGGTTTTGTCGGTTGTAAATCTACATAATAAATTAGCCCGCGTTTCCTCCAGCGAACAAGAGCCTCACGGAGAAAAAAGTGTATTGTCTTCCTTGTGACAGTTTGATCACGGCACACACCAACACACGATATTGAGAGCGAGAACGAGAGAGAAGTAGGAAGAAGGATGTCACTATAACTCTCTCTCACTCTCGTTTCTACTTTCCCCTGTAGGAAAGATTTAAGGTAGATCCAATCTCAAATCTAAAATCTAGTCGTCAACCAGAAAAAATACTTTCAGAAAATTTCTCCTTCTTTATGGACTCCGAGGAGAGACGCACAACTTGTTTATAAATTGACGGGCTTACGTAGTCTTACGCCGCTTGTGTGCTCTTCAGTTTTGTGACAAGTATCGTATTTTTATGGAAAACCTTTATGTGTGACATCCTTCTCTTTGTCCCTCCTGACAAAGAATTAGCAAGATCATAACAATACTGGAAAAAATTAACGAGACAACCCCTGCTTGTTGTTCAGCCTTGTGACGTCTTTGACAAAAGACCCTTGAACACTCTGGTAACGCTAGAGAAAAGGAACTACTCCAAGCTTTAATTTTGTGTGTGGAAATTCTTTGTTTTGTGAGTTACGCAAGATGTGTGTGTGATCCACACAACTAGAATACAAAACATACGCAATGAACAGAAAGCAAATGACAGAGAGCTCAAGTCGAGTATATAAAGTCTTGGTAAAGGATGTGCAAGAATTTCTCACAGTCATCACTAATGGTCGTTTGTAAATAACGGAAGCAGAAGTACTTTCCAGTGCTAGAGTCCATGAAAGCTTGCGAAATATAATAGTCCATAAAAATTAGCCTAGTTTATATCAATCAAGCCCTTTATATGTGCAAAATACTACGAAAATTCTTTTCGACGCTTGATAATTGAGTGCTACTTTGCATATGATGAATTTATCTTATCCGCCGCCATTGAACATGTTGGACAATTTGGAACCATACGGCTTCGGTGAAATCTTGAAGATTTTAATTTTCTCACTTTGGGAACTCCTAATTAACATAATCTAAAACTGGACCAGCCGACCAAAAACGTTAAAAAATAATACTTTTTACGAATAAAATACATACCAATTCAGAATTAGAAAGCACTTTTTCTGATATTATTTCTAGAATCTTTCATCAAGTATGAGGAATATTTGTGCGCTCATTATTATCTAAAAAAACAAGGCTTCCTCTTTGTCCCCTCCCTGAGTCCCTCTGCAGTTCTCCCCACATTTTTTTCTGGTGGATGACGCAAAATTCTGTGAAATACCAGCAGTCGCATCACTTACACGACTGCACCTTTTGTGCAACCTGTACACAACGCTATTTATTTTAATGGTGGTTCAAAAAATTCTTCTCAGCGAGAAAGAATGAAAGAGACAGCGAACAAGAGAAAAGCCTATAAAGAACGAAAGGAAATATTATCATGTTCCCTTGGAAAGAATATAAGTGGCATCGTCGAATTTTGTTGGCACATTACTCATTCCATTCTCTGGTGAAAATGGAGGTTATTCACAAGTGATTATAGTCTTTTTTCTCGCCCTCTGAATTCATTGACTCTCAGTCGCTTGTGTGTGTGTTTGCGTTCGTTCAAGCACCACCTCATCTCTCCACTTCATTACTATTCAATGTTTATGTGTAGATCGAAACGAGAGGAAACTTCCTTCCTGGAATGAAAAAGCTTCATGTGAAGCCCCTGGCAATAATGCCATTGAGTCCCATTTCTCTCAGCCACTTCAATTTCCATCATCACCTTTGGCTATTACACTTTACCAAAAATAGGATCTTAGCGGAGAGGGAGGAGGTGAGCCACATGACTTGGTGCCGGAACAATGATCAATTACACCAAACAACCACACGCTGCAATTTATGAGCCTTCTTCCCTTTCAATACTCCCCCTTTTTTCTCTTGAAGAATACGTAATTGGAAACTTTCTCTGACCAATCCTCTCATAAAGGCTGTCTTATCAACGCTTTCTTTTGTATCAAACAAAAAAGAAAGGTTTCACTTTCTCCCTTCGTTCTCTTCTGGAAGGACGAATAAAAATGATCCATATATTTTCTCGCAAATATTATCGCATTGAGACGAAAGCATGGGTGCCGATATCTTTGCCCGGAAAAAACTAATGCTCCCTTTTCTTTTCTCTACAAAATTTAACTAAGCAAGCGTACAACAAAGCAAAAGCAATTTTTTCTGCGAAACAACTGTAGTTTCAGTATCATAAAATGAAACGAGCGCATCTTTTCAATGCTTTCCTTTTGTACAACCATCTCAGCGCTTCGTCCCCTTAACTTTCTTGTCTTATATTATTTAGCTCTAAAATTTCGTTAGCATTGGCCACCTATCTCTTTAGTCACATGTGTCTTCATGATTCTTTTATGAGGAATGCCCGCAAAAAACCTTTATAAATACAAACTACGAGCATATGTGCGTGTAAAAAGTGTGTACAAATGTGTTTGTGTATGTGCCTCTTCCTTCGTTACATTTTCTTTAAACTTCACAGGTCCATGTAGCCTTTCTCTCAATGTTTTCTACTAGATCGCACAAGCTGCAAGAGGAGAGACAAGGAAAAACACTGAAGGTATCTAGCAACAGCTGGAAACTTTCCCTTGTACAGTTTATGGATTCCTTTCTCTCCTCAGCTTTTTTTTCTTCTTGTTGCTTTGTAAAATCCTTTTACACAACAGAAAAAAATGTGGAGCGGTGGTAGTGGATCTCTGTGCCGCACACCACGTTTCCGGGCAAAAAGCCCCAATACATGCATACATGCATTACCATATTACTCGCGTTTCCACTCTTTGTTCTTTCTTTATTTCATTTTTTTACAGAGTCGCGCGCAATACACGTCCCGTAAGTCCCTTCAGGCCTTACTATGCTCTCTTCCTTATGATTCTTCTTTTCTTGGCCCTCTGTCCCATTTTGTTATCGTTCGCCTTTCTTCTACAGACGCAAAAAGATTCACAGCCAAAAGGAACAGAAGCGAAGAGAGAGAGCATAAAGAAACCTGCCATAAATATAATATTATATGTACCTTTTGTATTCCCATCCATTTGAGACAATGCACATGGCATGAATACTAAAGAATAAAACAGATTTTTCTTGGGCACAGCTAGAAAAAGTTGGCACTTGCATTCTTTTCTCTTTCTATTCACATGCATATTAGGTGTTTATATATGCATTATCGTATGAGGCTTCTCGCTTCATCGTTTCCCTTTTTTTCTTAAAAAATGCCTTTTCTTTTCTGAAGCTTTGTAAGTTTTTAGAAAAAAGGAAAGAAGACAAAGACATGACGTGATTTGCACTGATCTTTTACGCGATGATATTTTCCATGCATTACGTTTGTACACATATTCTTTTTTTCCTCTGAGGTGGAAAAAGGTATTGACAAAGGGACGGTGCTGCTTACCCCTTCGCCATTCACCAAACAAAATGCATACACATCTTTATGTAAGAGTGAGTGTTATTTTCCAGCTTCCCTGGTGCAGCTTCTTGAGAGATTTTATGCTTATTTAGCACGATACAAAATAACCGGCAAGTGGAACAAAAAATATGGATTTCATTCACATTTTTTTCTTGTCGCTAAAGTTATTCTTTTCGAGAGTGTAATAGCTATTTTATACAAATCGACCCATTTGTACATCAACACAACAAAAAATATGCTTCGCCGCGACCACGTTGAGATGAAGAAAAAAATTAATATATTTCTAGCTTATCAAGGACAAGATATGTGTGAGCCTTCGCGAACGTGTTTTTTTTTTGTGGAAAGGAGAAACAAATCAAAATGCAAAGAAGTGTTTGTTTTTTCTCAACCTTCCCTATTCCCTTCGAAATTCTTGAGAGAAGAGCATGTAAATGGCGCAAGTGTTTTTAAATGTGTGTGAGGAAGAACGAGAGGCACAAAAACCTGAGAATATTTTGTAGGGTCAATATTTTTTGATAGAGCCATTTGTTCTCCAGAAGATATGTTTTCACTAAGCAAACAACAATCCCAATAAAAGAAATCCACTCACAGGGTAAAAAAAGTTGTGGGGGAAACACGGAAATAAAATGCAAGTGGACATTTGTACGGGAGTGTCCACTAAAAATGCTCGCACTAGCTAACTCACTGTTTCCAATTGTTAACACTATTTTACGTGCCGTTGTATGCGAAAGTCCCCACCAACCTGTGTGTGTGAGCACTTTTATGAATACTTAAAACAAACCTAGCCAAAAGAAGATCGACACATTCTTCTATTCCTCTCCTTTTTCTCTCTTGAACAAAGGAATTCCTGTACTTTAAAATCGTATTGCCTTTTCCACGTTTTTTCTGCATAGCCTCACAAAATTTTTGGAGCGATCATGTTTTCCACTTTTTCTAAACCCAAAAGAATTTCCTTTTCCTCGTTTTCGCTTCCACTTTCTCTCTAACTCAAATCGATAATCAACAGATGTGCTCTGACTTTGCAATGGAATTCTCTCATTTTTTTTATTTATTATTTAGAAACTTTTCTCTCTCCCTTTTGACTATCCTCAATTTTTTTGCGAAACTTTCTCAATTTTTTTTCATATTTTCTTCAACCACATACAGATGATGTAGTGTATATCACACCGCCATTTCACGACAAACCGTCTGTAGACACAGTTGTACACTTTCACATGTACCCAACTCAGAAATTGTATCGGAGACACACACACACCACTGCATCTTCTTCTTTTTATATATAAATACGTACTCACTCTGCGCAGTGAAATCAGATATAAAAAATTGACATATTCCTTGGAGAATAAAAGAGGAAAACGACTTCCTGGAGGTTGGCAAAAGAAGACACATGTTTTTCCTTCAAAGTAATCACAAAATATAAACTGAAATTTTCCTCCTGAAAAAATACGGAAAGAAGTTACAATAGAGATTTTTTGTCCTTTTAGTTTTCTTCAACTTGTCCTCGCCCTCCAAAAATGCTATCCGATATGGTCCATAACAATAACAATATTTGCAATATCGATAACATCAAAATACGATACTCTTTCTCTCTCCTTTTCATTTCGATACAAAAAAAATGGATTACCCTTGTGACGACAAACGGGCAATGTATCTTTGGGAACAAAATGGACAAAATGAAATGATAAGACGAGGGAGACACACAGGGAGAGAATTTCATAAAAAGGACAAGAGAAAAAAATGCGGCAATCCTCCGGTGGGGAAAGACCACCAATCGTTTTGAAGGAAACATCATGTTCAACGGAGAAAGGATAATAATACTTTCGGTGTGTATGTGCATAATATGTGGCAGCGAGAGGAGAAAAGAAGTACATTAAGTAAGCCACCACAGGAATAGAATGCTACAGAAGGTGAAATAGACTGCAAATGGAGAAAAATGTGTCCTTTTGTGTGAGTTGTGCGATGTGGGGATGTGATAGACACTAAGGTGATTTCTTGCCTTCGGCTCAAAACCCATCACATCATACTTTCTCTCTTCTTTTCTCCCACCCATTCAATCAAAAATCTTTCTTCGCTCTGGGAGTAATCCTCTCCCCGGCACACAAAAAAGGTGTGAAAATCACCTTTCCCTTTTTAGTCAAGTGTGTATAAAAAAGCTAATATTTGAGGAAAAAAGTCAGCCGGATATCGACAGTTTTGTTTGAAAGGGAGTTTCCTCAACTTTTCAATTTTTTTCCACTGGAGTTTTATTATTATTTAGAGAAAGGAAAGACAGGGAGAGAGCTAGTACAAGCATTTCCCATTAACCTTTGATATTTAAAGAAAGCATAACCCTGGGCATACATTTGCTTTTTGTTTAAAAAAAACTTCGCCCTGGTTTTTAGACAACATTTTTACGACATTTGTATGTGACATCTTGTACAAAAAACGGGTGAGGTTATGCTTTTGAAGAGAGAGAGAAGGAAGAAGAGAAAGGAAGTATGCAGTGTTCGCCAGAGGTCCTGCGACATTATGCTTTTCTTCTCTTTTCCGACTTTTGAGAGTAACATATCTTAACTACGCATAACGCCGACGGCGAGACAGTCCTTGTCCGTTTTAGAAACTCTCCCTTTTGTGCCATTGTCTTCTGAATGCAATTTCCCATTAAGATTGCCTCTCTCTCTCTCTCGTGTTCTCAAGAGGAAGGGAGAGGATTACATTATTTTTGTTAGGAGAAAGGTATGACGTAAAACGTGTAAGAGGAATAATGTATTGAAAGACACCCAATATCTCCCGCGACGACGAGGATAGTAATAATAATAATACGGAAGTTGTGTGGCAATTTCTTTGTACGTTTTCGGATAGTAGAGTTGAGAATGTTGGAGAGCAGTGCTTACCTAGTGAGGAGCCAGGCGTCACCCAAGGAGTGCCACAATTCTGTCTCCTTTGAGGTCAAACAGTTGTTGAGGAGCTCGATGGCACCGCGACTCAAAAGTGGGGCAACCACGCGGGACGCAAGTCCGGCGGCGTGGGCGTCCCTCGAAGCATCGACAATTAGGGCGAGCGGGGTGAACAAAAAGTGGACCAGCTCGGGTGCGTTTGGGTCGTGAATATGGGTCTTCAGTCGAGCCTGAAACAAAAAACGAACAACAGTGCAATAAGTCACGACGTGTTCCAGAAACATGGCACGTCAACCAAAAATCAGCTAAATGTAATACACATTATACGATATAGTATATGACAATGTCATGTTTCCTACAGCGTTTCCACTGACAAGTACACCCTACAAAATTTAGGGAAAAATCCAGAATCTCTCGAGTTACATCTTGACTCATAAATATCTTTCCTTTCTTCACTGTCGCGTTTACTGAATGGAAGCAGGATTTTGAAATTTCATTCTCGCGTAAAGTCTGCTGCCCTTTTGTGGGAATTCTTTGGTTGCTCCAAATGAACCTACATCCATTTCCATACAATTCTCTCATTCTATCTCTCTCTGCCTCAAGACTTCAACCGGAAAAAATCATGAGAATTTGTTCATCTGTTGTACTGCTCATCTGGAGCGAAAAAAAACTGATTGAACTTGAACAGCGGAATGTATTGCAAATTTATTGCGAGAAGAGTGAGAGAAGAAATAAAAATAAAAATAGGAGTGATTCACTCCTTCATTGGGAAAATAGAGAGTACAATACACAATTGAATGGTAATTGACTAGCGTACTCAAGTCAGTCAGGAGGGATTCTTTCTCACAAACACTCTACAAGCTGGCACATACTTGAGCCCATGATTAATACACATCTCTCAGCTAGCCTCAGCGTCGTCATTTCCAATGAATCCGCAATTTGAGATCCTTATTTCGTGCCACACTTGGTATCCCTATGGCTGTTTGCATCGCGAACCGTACTCACGTGCTGAGAACTCATTTTTCCGATCAAACGATACGTTTTTTTTGGAGGTGTGTGAGACAGATGATCAGTGTCTACGGGGTTCATCGAGGGCGAGAATTTTCATTCCGTTTGCAATCATGGTGAAGGGACGCGCACACAAAACAATACGTGTGTAGCATGTATTTTAAATGAGCATTATTTATTGTGAAAAACAGCGACTGAAGACACGATCCAATAACTTGCTATCTTCGTCGTCGCGCGGTGGGTGAGCACCCAGGCTCACATTACACTGCGATATGATAGCAGGTGGCCGGAGAACACTGCTTTCAAAGGAATCTCCATGCAGACAGCTCTCCCTCTCTCAAACACACGCCTCATGAAACACTGTACAATTCTGCCAACTGAGTAAGCATCAACTTAAAAAGGAGGAAATAATACAAAAATGAAGATACACATTCTCTCGCCTCGATTACCAACTGTGTTGATATCCAAGACAGAGAAAAAAAGAGAAAATTTTTATTTCTTCAACTTCCCCCTCTCCAGTTTTGAATGCCCACTCTATTATTTATTGCGTGTTTCTCGAAGAGACACCCCGAATAGAAATTACAAAGCTACAAAACGAAATTCTCCCACACCGTCTACGACGCTTCCTGGGTTTTGCAATGACGCTCGTTCTTTAACTTTGTAACGCTCGTTGTCCAACCAAAAAGGATTTGTGCAAAAACTGGGATGAAGAAGAAGGCTTTAAGCTTTCCGCTTGGAGAAAGACGTTATGAATCTTCATTTTTATTGGATCGTCAGAAACCTTACGCCAAAGAAAGAGAGAGTTGTTCCATGCTATCCCATCCTTCTCTCCGTCTTTGTTTCTCTCTGTGCTTTTGTGAATACGAATTACGGAGAGAAAAAACCATAAATTCTCTGCTCGATCAAATCAAATTTTTTCTATCCCTTCTCTCTCTCTCTCTCTCTCTCTTTGTCTGTGTGTGTATAAAAATATGAATTTTTTTATCCTTCCCATAAATTTCCACGCTGCATACTCACCCACTAACAATGTAGTTTGAAGCGAGAAATAGAGATGGAAAGGCGAGAGTGAGCAAAAAACAACTCGGTTTCTTAAAATACAAACGCCTGTTTGCGTATGCAACTTTTGTACACAGAGAGAAGAACTTTGCATTCGTGTAAATAACACGGTGCTTGCCTGTCTGTCTTCAGTCTGAAAAAAATGTTGATTGATATACACGCTCCTTTCCTTCTTCGCTATTTTTACAGCTTGAGAGAGAGAGAGAGAAAGCTAAGCCGTGTGAGGTTTTCTTCTTCTGAACATTATTCCCAATTTTACACCATTATCCATTATTTTGATGATGCGTTGTTTGTGTTGTGTGAGTGAGCTCTTTTCCTCACATTGAAACACAAAGCTAAACACTTCCTCAGTCCAGCAAGACAGGAAAAGTTGACGCGGACTGAAACAACAAAGGGAAAGTCATGTATTTTCTCTCGCCTCCTTTTTTTCGCATTCACTCACTCCGTCGGTTCGAGTCACTCTCTGGTAGGCGTCTGCATAAAACATACTGCTCCTCTAGTATGGTCGTGTGCATGTGGCATTAGCTTCATAAAACAAATTTTGTGTAGGCAACCTGTCAAAGAAGGTGCATTGCCTCATAACATACGAGTGAGAGAGAGATTCCTCCTTTTTATGGTAAAACAAACATGCATTCCTTCGCTTTTCTTGGTATGAATGATGTAGTGGAGAAGAAAAAGTACGAACAAATTTGCAAAGCGTCTAACAATAGTGTGTGTATGTCCATACACACGTTTCCACATCTGATCTGACAAGGGGAACTCCCCAGAGTGCAATTCGTTACATTGTTGAAATGATACATTGGACATGTTCCCTCACAACGAAGAGTACTCCGCGTGTGCAATACAAGCCTGTGCGCCACTGTGACACACGTACACAGGCATTTGTTTATCGAGTCACATGTAAATTATGTGAGTGGCTTTGGAAAAAAAGGGGGAAAATGGAGTGTGTGCCCCATCTCATCCACTCATCATAATGTGATCCCAAATGATCCCCAGAAAACGTATTTCCTACGGCAGCCACCACTACAGAGTAACAACAAAGGAGTTGAACTTTCTTCTTGGCAAAAAAAGTTACCTTGTATGAAAGGAAAGTGAGAGAAAGTTGAGTAGGTATTCGCTCCCGAGTTCATTTTGTCAGAGTCGAGGAAAGCATATCTCTTTTTTCTCGCTATCTCAAGGAGCACAAGTATCTTCAGACGGAGAATGAGTTGAGGAGCAGCTTTCCGAAAGCACAAAGCTCAAGAAAAAGAGGTACACATAAGAGGTGTACACCGTCATATTTTTGGGATAATGATCACATCAAGTGGTTAAGACGGAGGACGGCTCCTTGTTGTTGTCGTTCCCCCGCAAATTGCTTAGGCTGCCTTTCGTGTCTCTCATAAAAAAGAACGTATTTGCGCAAAGTACAGAGATGAGTGGATGATTTTTTGAGAGGAAGAGAGACGCGGGTAATGAAAATACGATTAGCATACATGTCTCTCCCCTTCCTGCTTCTAATCTAATGTAAAGGAAAACAAAGAGGAGAGAATTGAGATAAGTGGGAGGAAAGGTCCTTGAGCTTACCAGCAAGTTGAAGGAGAGTTTGAACTTTTGAAGAATGTCCACAAATTCCCTCTCGTGCGGGGGTCTAGCTCGCATTGACAACAGTCCTTCTCCATGATCCTTCTTCTTGCTCTTCTTTGACCTGGATCACCACAAAAAAAACAAGACATATCAAACATAAATAAATACATAAAATACACTCTCATCGCGCCTCTCTCAATAGCAGCCGAGATGGGATAAAAAAGCAGGGCAAATGGTATTCGCTTTTTTTTCTCGCATCCATACGATATAAACGGTATCAAGAGGATGGTAAAACAAGGGTTACGAGTCGTTCAGTAAATGGAAATTAGCTCATATAGGTTATGTATATGTACTATGTATGCATGTGCAGGTCGTTTGGCAGGAGAATGGAGAAAGAGAGTATGTGTGCATTTAATGAAGAAAACGCAGCAGGAGAACAGGATCCACAAGCAATTATGATAGGATCCCATTTCCTCAATCCTCCTCGCCAAATATCTACTCTCGAGAAACCGCGCTCCGAAACCGAAAGACTTGGTGAATCGCTGGCGGCATCATAATCAACATCATCATCGACAGTTAGATTTACGCTTTCCTAACCATAGCTTCGACTTACAATCTCAAGTTGTCATGTGTACATTTCCACAACAAATTTTTTTGAGAGCAAGAAGTGTCCGGTGTATACGAAAAGTTTTTGCTCAATACCGGCGCGACATTATGCCACTTTATGACATCATCTTCCATGCAAATTTTTCTCAGGGTCACCCCCAATAATCTCAACAAAATTGTCGATGAAACGGATTCCTGCGGTAATGCTCTGCTGTCTAGAAGTGAAATCGGATTTTTTTTTAAATTTGGCATTACTGCACTCTCAATTTCAATCTCATCGTCATCATCATTTCCCTCGTCAATTACAGTTTGGGTGTGCGCACTTTTTTCCGGGAGACATGGAGAGAAGCATTATGAGATCTACTCGACTTTGATGCCACATTTTTGTGCTCTGTGATACACTTTTTGTGCGATTGAAATCGAGATGATGATCTATATCACGTCTCTCATGGGAGAAGCAGCCAGATGACGCGCACTCTCCCCTTCCCATCGTTTTGCATAGCACATCCTTAGCCTCAATTTCCGAGTCTCGTTGAGAAAACGCTATTCGTATCGATATCGTCTTATCGTCATCACACAAGCCAGAAAAGAAGAAAAGGACAACCTTGGAACACATTTCCCCCTTTGGTGTGGGTGGATGGGAGTGGATCAAGATTGAGCTTGGCTGAATGTGATGCGTGGTTAGCTAACAAAGGGTGACCTCCTTTCTATGGGTCAACACTTTTCGAAGCAATTTTCTCGAGAGAGTGTCGGCATACACATAATCGATTGTATCCTCACGTATTTTCTCTTTCGAAAGAAACATCAGACGCTATCTTGCAATATTCAATATTTTTTGTGCCGACAAGCATAATACACATCTGTAGATGCACTTCTTTCATCTTTCATTCCACGTCAACTGACTTCAGCCCCTAGGTGAAAACATGTTACTCAATCTCTCACAAGAAGTACATGGATTGCATCATTTCTTCACCAGAAGGCCTCGCACAGTCACGCAGCATCTGGAGCACACCTTGCAAGGTTTACAGGTGAATGGAATTCTTTACTGAAACATGGGCGATGCAGTAACATGCATCCGCACTTAATTTGAATGTATTCCCTAGTTTCTCCGCTTTTCTACTTGTGTATCATTCTGTTACAACGCCCGAGTTTGTTTTAGGTACTCTAAAATGTGTTGTTGGAGTATTGATCTAATGGATTTTCTCTTAAATGTATATGTACTTTTTTTCTTCTCTCTGATCTAATGTCATGCACATGGTTCGCATCATGCTGTTTTTATTGTTTAAACGGGCAACTCATAAAAAATGCAATTTTTAAGAGTTGAAGGAGATGAAAGGACGAGCGTTCCCCTTTGTTCTTTTAAACATACGTCATCTTACGTCGTCGAAAACATGCATGTCAAAGCATAAGGTTGACGATGTGAACACTTTCTTCCCTTTTCTGACCTCTCCTATATATTTTGTGTGTGTTGTTTAAAAAACAGCTTGAATTGCATCACCCCGATGCACTAAGAGAGAGAGAGAAAGGCGAAAAAAACATTTTTACCTCGTCTCCGTCTCAGCACATTATGAGCATTTTCCTCAACTACGCAGATTAAACAAGGCGTATGCTTAGAGTAAAAAGGTGCGTGTCGCTTCTGTGAGTTTGCCTTGTATATAACAAAGATACAATCGCTTTGATGAGAGATTTTTCTCCTGATGTAGGCGCAGAAGGGAACGGGTTCTGGTGCTGAGAAGTTACGAAGCAAAATTTCACTTACGTTAGACTATTTGGTATGCAATGCAAAAGTAAAGTCGGTGTGCGTGTATTTGTGGCAAGGAGAATTTTTTATGTTAATATACTTTGGGAATCTCTGTCGACCTGTTTTTTCACACATTTTCTGTCCAAAATGGAGAAAAGTTTTCTACTTTCTTACGAGGAAATGAAAGTACAGACTCTGACAATAAGTCGCTTCTAGATCCACGGCAAAAAATGAGGACAATATTAGAATAGAAAACGGAAGATTAAGGAATAATGTACGTTTTTCTAGAAAAAGAAATTCCCTGTGTCGGTTGATTTGACTGGATCCTTTTTCTGGCGGAAAAACTAATATATAATGAGCTTAATGGGGTAATATAAACGAAGTGAGAAACAGAGAGAAAAAGCAATGCCGAGAAGGACGAGAGGCGAGGAAAAAACAAGACAGATATCCCTTATTTAAATCAGCTTCGACTTTCTTTTCCCAATAAATACATTTTAATAAGATGCCATCAATTCAGGGGAACAAAGACGGTGACGTCAAACAATACTAAATAAGGCACTACTTTTCTATTGTGAACTGACGTCTGGCATAAAACGATGAGAAATTCTTAGAGCCGCCTCATTCCTTCTGTCTCAGTTACAAACCTAAAATAATTAGGGTTCACTAATTAGCTACCGAGAAGTCACTTGATTCAACCAGGAACCAGAAGAGATAACAAAATCTTGTCAATGTTTGAGCAGACAGATAAATTTGCCCATTTTTAGGGATAATTCATCACATGTCATGCCAAATTCTCCTTTGCTCCATACACATTGCTTCTGCACACAAGGAAACATGATTGCATCGAGTGTATTAGCCATAACATTTCACCATTTCGCCATTCCACCAGCCTTTATCCATTTGTTTTTCTTTTTGAAAATGCGCAGCTTTTAATGTCAGGAGATCTTCCTCAGAGTATTATAAAACACAAGAAATTTCTCATGCGAAATGAATTCACCAGTTGAAAGCAGGTCCTTCCGCAGAGTATGACTGAGGGGGGTTGTGTATATTGCAATTTGTAGATTGGTTCTAGCTACTCAAGTTTACACACGAAAAGTTGATAGTATATTTTTATAGAAAAAAAGATTGCTGATATGGTGAGTTTCTCTCTCTATTTTGTGGAGGTGCTGTCATGATGAGAGCTGAAAAATTGATACAATCTTCTGTTCCCTCTAACTTTTCCTTGGCTCTGGAGAGACGACGTGTTTTGGTGTGAACGGGGGTTGTGGACCGAGAGATGGAAAGCCTCGTCTTCTCTCTCTCTCTCTCTCTCTCTCTCTCCTCTCTCTCTCTCTTGAATGATTTATGTGGCATATTAATGTGTGTGTGTTGCGAATTAATGGAACAACTGTAATTAGCCGCCCACCTGCTTTCCAGTGCCTCCTCTCTTCGCCTCTTTCAAAGTAATGCATACTTGTGCTCAATACAAGCTCCAAAGTTTCACACGAATCTTGCAGACATGTTGGGTCATAAAGCAGAGGCGAGTGTGAGTGAGGGAAGAGAAGAGAGGAAGAGATAAAAGTTGTGAGTGAGATGTAGTTGGTTAAGTTGGTTTGGTGGGGGAGTTGGTTCGTGATATGTTTCGGATTTAAGTCGGAGAGTGGCATAGATTAAAACACGTGTATTTATTAGTGTGCATCCGCAAAAGACTCACTTTCGTCTCCGCTGGAGCTCCCGGTACGCTGCGGCGGCGAACTGGAGTCGAGCAATGAAGCGCTCAATATCATCAAAGCAGCGGTTCAGAATGGCAACCTCTCGCTCGTATCCGCCTTCACTGTCCACTGAGCTCCCGTCGTCCCTGATCTCGTCTTCTGGGCGAAAAAAAGTAAAGAATCAACCACGACCATAATTAGTATTCATAGTTGATGAGTCATCGTGTCGCTGCGCGGTCCTCGTGAGAGAACTTCGAGGATTACTTTTTGACGAACCAATCCAAATGGGAAGTGGCATATGAGCGAGGTGGCTTTTCGATGTCAAACGCTCTTGTCACCGCAATTATGACTTGCGATTGTCAAACACTTTAAAGAACCCTGCGTATTGTTCCCATTTTTTTACATCTCATTTTCCATTACACAACACAGGGTACTTGTGTACAGCAAGAGAGAACGGCGACGACCCAGATTCCTTCGAGAATCGCGTAGTAAGAAAACTTTATAACATTGTTAATAAAAAAGTGAATGGCTCTCTCTCTCTCTCTCTCTCTGTACGTGTAGCATCGAAATAAGAGCTGATTTGAAGAGGCTGACAGCCCGTCGTTTAACGAGTTGCGTAACAATGAATGAGACTATTAATAGATTGCTTTAAACGACAGCTTCCCACATCCCTTCATGTCAAAAATGTCACAAATTGAGAGATTGTCGAAGGCTCTTGAAGAGCTAAAAGTTCAATTTCAAAAGAGAAGACCTCTCAAATTACTGTTAGGTACGTATGTGTGTGGGCAGCCTTCTTCTGATAATTGGACAAGCTTGTCGAGATTTTTTGTTGTTAAATGGTGAGCACTGTACAGTGCGGGGTTGAAATATTATCAAAAAGGCCACGTCACACAAAGTGGCTGTCGTGACTCGTTGGGAAGCGAATGATGACCAGTAAAGAAAATGTTGTGTTCTCGTAATTTTGTAAAATTTTAATGCATTGAGTGAACGCTTTTTTCTATGTCATTACTTGGCTGTGTGACGTGAAAGTGAGGTGGTTCAGGTGGAGGCTGCACTGGTGGCGGAGGCAGACTCTGTTGGCTGCTGTGACGTTGTCGATTTGGTGGCTGCCGGCCCTGTAAAGCGAGTTTTACGTCTTCCACCAAGTCTGCTGCAGAAATGTTGAAACACTGAAAGAGAACATAAAATTTCACTCACATTAATTTTTTGCTTCTGGAGTCCTTTAGAGGTCCCTCATAAAATTCAACTGGCCAGGACCAAGAGGCCCAGTAAAAAGTCAATATTTGAATAAGCGAAGATGTCCCCGTCAAATCAAGGCCCAACTTTATTGTGTATCTAGAATGTATAGTATGATACTTATTGGTTGGAAATGTCAACTGGTCGACAAACGTTTAACTAGGCTGATTTTAAGTAAAAGCGAAGCAAAAGTTCAACATAAATGGTTACATTAACCATTCGCCAGAAACCAGTCACATTCTTGACGATTTATTGACTAATCGAACATAATTCGAAAGCAGAGGAGAGTGTGTCGTGTGTATTTTTACTCTGTCTTTTTTGTTGATGAAAGCCGATTTTCGACTCCTTTTGCTTTTTATTCTCACGCTTAATCACAAGACACAGAGAGGGGAAAAGTATTTTCTCTCAATCTCGCTCTGTTCTCCGTGTTCCCACCCTAGTTTCATCAAGAATGAGAAAAATAAACTTCAAAACCATTGGCAAACATTCATCTCGTTCCACAAAAAAAACATATTTTTAGACAGTCATGCCACGCTCATCGTCGTGGGACCAGCAACATTTTTGCTCTCTTAAATTGCTTGACAAACACAAACCCTACGTCTACTGACTACACACACAAAGAGAGAAACGACAAAAAAGTTTTTCCTTAATGTCGATGTAAAAAATTGATGCGAAATATTTTCTCAGGTGGCCCAAAACTCAACTCTCTTTCGTTCCCCTTTCCTAAATAAACGACTTCTAATGGATTACACTAATTGCAAAAGAAGTTTTACACTCGGTCAATTTTGCCAATCATGTTCCTCGATACTCTGTTTGCACTTGCTGAGGCTCTGCCTGAGTCAACTTTGTTTGAAAAAAGTTTTGTACCGTAAAGCGTGTCCTTTACAACTATTTCCTCACAATCCAAATGAAATAAAATGTACAGATAGTGCTCTCGATTCTCATGATTGTGCCTTTCTTTCATGCAGCGATTTATTCCTCAAAAATTGTAATGTGCTTTCCACATGAGCGTCGCCATCTCTTCACACACATTTTCCCACTGAAAAAGCGTGTGCTCCTCAATCTCTTCCAAAGAGAAAGAGAGAGAAAGCAGACACACGAGGAGGAACAATATACTTATCGATATTTGTTCGAGGTGTAATGATTGTCGACAGCATAGAAACGACTGTTTGTTTTGGCTCCCATTCCATAAATTTGCGGTTAGTGGCTGTAAATCTTGTAAAAGAGTCTTCCCTCTTCCTCAGAGAAGGAACAAGATAAGGGGGAAAATCAAAATGATCGTATGCAATTGAATGTGTGTGCGACTCTGCGAGGTGTGTGTGAAAGAAAGAGAGAAAAGTACTTTTCCTTTTTCCATGCCATTTTTCCTCACTCTCCTCCAACTCTCTCCGTTGTTTTACTATGACTATCCACAAAAGGGGGAAGTCTCCATCTGTGTGAAAGGCTGAGAGTGTGAGCGTGTGATGGCGAAGAAAATTGTAATGGCCACAAACAAGCGATTCCATATATATCCTTGAACAACTGTCCCCAAATGAACATGCATTCGCACTCAATGTCCGGAAATAAAAGCAGAGGAAGACGCTTTCCCTCTCACTCTCCCGTCCTGAGAATGTTTGTTTCAGCCCAATTTAAAATCTCGCCACAAATTCTCATAATCCAAGTATCCGCCCCACATATTGACAGAATGGAGGGAATGAAGGGAGAGTGAACATTCCTCAAGTTGAGAAAGAGAGAAAAAAATCTCGGTGCACACAACTCACACTATCTCTCCGTCCCTCCGAAATGTTCGTGTGTGAAAAGGTATTCGGGAGAATCAAGCAATGTTGGATTCTTCTAGGGATAAGGCAAAGGGGAAAAGGGAAAAATACTGAGAATGGAATCAATGTGACGAAAAATTGCTTTCTTCAACGCCATGAACTTCAGGTGGGCCTCACACATACACAAACTTCTCGGAGATGGATAATAAAGTTGGAAAAACAAGGAATGTGCTCGTGTGTACGGAACACACACGAACTTTAGAATAGATCTGCAGAGGTATCTTTGTACAGAGATACTTCGAAGATAAAATGGAGAACACGGCTGTGCAATAAAAAGGAGAGAGGGAGAGAGTAAAAAGGTACACACAAATCTCTCTGAGTTGAATGAACACCCGAGGTAAAGACAAGAAGAGGCGAGCAATGAGGGAAAATTGCAATTCCATTCTCCGCCAGACTCGCATGAAACTTTTATTTAAAAGAAGAGAAAAAGAGCTTCATCCTTTTCCTCTGTGCTTTGTTGACCACTTGTTTCCATATATTTAGTGCCTCTCTCTTCCTGTCCTTCTCCTTTTGGGGAAAAACAGGTACGAACTGAGAACTTTGAAAAAAGATGTGCACCACCCAAAGTGTGTGTCCTCTTCAAGTCTTGTTGAGGTGCGGAGAGGGGCTCATTTCCCCCATTTCCAACATCAAAATGAATATTCAAGTTGTCACCCGAGGAGAAAAACGTACAAGAGTTCCCTCTTCTGCTCACCATATTTCATTGGGCCAACACAGTGTGATTCATAATTTAAAAAGAAAAAGATTTTACGGGCTTCTCTCTTCTCGACGAGGGAAAGCGTATTTCATTCCCAGAGTTATTATCAACACAGCACACTATAAAACTGGTAAAAACGTAACGGCAAAAGGAGAGCGGGAGACAGAGAAATAAATTTTTTGAAAAAGGAAAATACGCACACAAAAAAAACACATTTACACATGGACACAAATGGTACAATTTTTTAAGAGTACATATATCTCATTGAAATGCTCTCCTACCCATTTCACTCGACGCAAGAGTGGTAGTAATAATAATAATAATGGACGGAAATGGAAATGGTTACGACCATTTCATTGACAAGGCACAATTACTTACTTTATGGTCGACATACAAATAAATATATGAAGATACACATTTTTATTGGGACACTCCTCACCACGGGTATTCTTTTTATAGGGAAAAATTACCTGGAAAATGTGCATCTCCACGGGATGGACTGTGAAGGCGAAAATGTTGTTGTACAATTCGCCCGGGTTGGGATTCGTGAATGCCGTCGGGTCGCGAATCAACTGAAGGGGAAATCGTTCCATCTCGTCCTGCAAAGAAAATACAACAACAAAGCAAATTCTTAGTTTCTCAATCCTTTATATATGGATTCACACAAAATGACATCATCATCACTGCTGGTTACGCTACTTATGTAATTTTCAGAGTGAAATCGCTGCATACATATTACTACTGCATTGATGATTTCAGCGAAATTACTCAGACATCAAGTATCGGCCCAATCAATTGATTAAGTAAATGACCTCTGTTAACGACATCAAATTACAATCAGTACACTCATAAACGCGTCAAATATACGCTTTCTAAAAGAATAAAGATGATCATCAGTGGATTGTACGGGTGGTGGTGGTGTGTGATGATGATGAGTAGTTTAAATACATATCACCATTGAAATGTTAATCTTCCTCTCCTCCTTCCTCGTATTCCCACACACTTCCCCTCATGTGTTGATTTAAAAAATACAACTGGGCCAACCTCTGGTTCGGAATTTTGAGCATTAGAATATTTTTTACTTTGCATTGGAAACGAGTCTGTGTAGCGATTACACAGCCCTCTGCTACAGCGTGTCACATCCAAATGTTTCCTCTCTTGTCAAAAATTATTTGGAATAGCGCCCCTGGTGACACAAATGTATGTTTCCACCTGTTTCCCCCCCATTTTATTTGGCGGACAGATACCCTGGAAAAGTGTTTGTACGACATTCTATCTCTCTTTCTCTCTGAATGTGACGCGAGTTGGACTTTTCTCTCTTTCTCTGCACACTTGATCCTTTTAGCCGCAAGAGAAAACATGACTATGACTGTGGTATTCACGCGAAAGCGGGAGATGCGTTGTATGCAGATGAGAGAACGAGAGGAAAGCACGTCATCATCTTGTGTGCCACACATTCTCCTCTCCCTCATCTCATCGTGATGTCGCCTCCACACACGCAACACACTTTCACTCTCTGTGACATACAACGAAAGAGAGAGAAAAAACGTATTCGAGGCGAATTCATTCCTCGCCTATCTTTTCTCGTATTCGGTGAGCTGTGTGTATGTGAGGGAGACCTTGCGTGAAATCCCTTTAAAATCAAAAGCTTTGGCCAAGTGAGATTCTTCCCCTTTTCTCCCATTATCATCATATCGTTAGCCTCACACCACTCACATTTCGGCGAGAGACAGAGTGGAGGAAACGGGCGTAATTAAACAAATCCGAACATTCGCATGCATTAAAGCACCTCAAACTCTCTCTTTTCGTCAAACGCACACATTTTCCTCAGCAAAAAAGTGCGACTTCCACTTGACTCAGAAAGTGGCGGATGGACAAACCGGATGACGGAGGACTTTGATGACGGCAAACTGAAAACTTCTCTTCTCCCTCTCTCTGTCTCTCTTCTTAATACTCACGTTTTTCTTCGAGTTTGTTTGGAAGGCAAAAAAGAGATTATCTCCACCCCTTTGACAGATTAGCATAGGGCAGTTGAATGAAATCTAAATTTAGACGAGATTAAATTTTATTTCGATGTGTGAGTGCGCCAGTGGGCATATCTCACCTTATATTACAATTGGCCTTGAGTGACAAAGCTTCAATCATGAGCTCAAATCAGCCTAACAAACACGAGTAACAAACGATCATTCTCTTTCAATCAGGAAAGTGACATTAGATTGATTCATGTCACATGAGTTCCATTTCGCTGAGAAAGGAGGGAGTGAAAACAAAGAGAAATTTTTCATGCTAGTCCAAATAAACGTAGTTTCTCGCATTTTCCATTGTGGAATGAAACAAGTCAAACTTTTCGTGGAACATCTCCGTCGCTTTTAGCGATATATTCAGAAACAAAAAGTAAAGGACGAGTTCCGCTCGCTACTGACATGTAGACTTGTGAGTTAGCCGTGCCTGGCAAATGTAAACTTCATTGGATTCCCGTAAAATTTGATTGCCTCAATTTTCCGCACTTGTGACGAGTAGCGAGAAAACTCCATTCAAGTCCACATGTACATGTGTGTGTGTGCATAGCAATATTGACATGTTTCCGTCAGCCGAATTCCACTCTCTGTACGCTGCCGCCGCTACTTCTTCCTTTTAGTGAGAAAAATGGAACGAAAGTAGAAGACTTCATCCATTAAAAGCGAAACTCTCCGCTGTCGTCATCAAGTCTGCGAGGCAGTAGTGGCAGCCTGAGTAAATTGTAATGGAAAAAGTATGTCGAAGCAAAATATATTTTTAAATGAGAAAAAAGAATCAGCCCAACTTTCCGTGTACCTAACAAGAAAAAGACAGGCAGGCTCTGGGAGAGGCGATACCGATTCTACAAAAATTCTCATTTTCTCAAAAACTCTTTTGTACCTCTCTTTTGTCCAATTTATTTTGCTCAATTCCATAAAACATACAATCCTTCGAATACCTGACATCTATTTAAACAAAAAAAACTTGACGAATAGATGACAAAGATATGGCTCAGAATTCACTGTCGACAAGTTGCAATAAGATGCCTGTGAAGAGGTGTGTATCCTTTTGATAATGTAGTACTAAACATACGTTTCTCGCCCTGAGTATTTATTCAGTGTGTTTCCCATCTCCGTTGTACAACCATCTTGTCCATATTTCATCTTGTTCGTTGGATGCGAGTTAGAGCAGTACATTTGTACAGGGAGACGGATACTTAACTTTTTTATCCCTCCAATTACAATGTCAATGCCAAAGCTAACAGCCTGCGCCGCTGTGCACTTTTATTCTCACCAGCAGAGTTGAACAGATATTCCACTCCTTTCTTTTATTAAACTTTTGCGGACATGAGCCGAGCATCTTTTTATTGGTCAACATTACTTTTTCCATTCGGTGAGCCATTCGATGTCACCACGAAAGTGTATAATGAAGTACTCGTCGTCGTCGCCGTCACTGGTTTGCGATATATGTCCATTGGCCACAAAAAGGGAGAAAATTGAATAAAAAGTAATTTGACAAAAATACATATTATGCCTAGGGAAGCATGTGATGTGGTGATACGCTCTTTCTCTCTCATTCTCTTTCGTAACGAAAAGCGAAGTTCATTTCACTTTTCCAGCTCGATAAGCGTTCTCCCCCTTTCTCTCGCTCAGGCTCAGATTAATTGGGAGAGTGTGCAAAAGACAAGGAAGGAAATGTACAAGATGAATGCATCCCGCTTAGTTGAGTTCACACAGGAGAAATGAAGGGAATCCAGAGAGCAGAGAGGAGCTACTTTTGACTTTACACAAATACTGCCTCTCGCTCTTTCTCTCTCCTCCGTCTTCGCCTCTTTTCCGCTTCCAACGACAGGAATCATGGAGAAAACGCAAGTCTTCACTTTTTTCTTGCTCTCTCTCTCTCGCCGTCTCAGTATTAAGGCATGATTAGGCAGTTGTGGATGCAGAGATCAGTCTCTGCTTCTCTGTCTTATTCTACTATATTACAAAATCGATACATAACTCTCTGTTCAATTGAGGCTCACTCTGAGTTAAGATTTACGGGGAAGCAACGAGCTTCCGTAGACATTTAGTGATGTCGCGTATGTCTCACTCTGAGAGAGCGAGAGAACTACACAACAAAATAGTATATAAATTAAATCTTGAATACCGATAAAAAACTGTCAGCTTTTTCACTTGAGCAGGAAACACAAGTCCCCTCTCTCATTGCACACAATGATCTGCGGCAGAATCACATCGTGTACCTGCTCCCCATGAGCGAATTGTTACGTATTAATCTTAAATAATTACTGAGAAATAACTTTTAAAACTGACAAAAAATGATTTTGTGAGATACTTGTAGTTTATGTGTGTAGATCTGGTGAGATTAAAAGCAGGAAATGTGATTCCTACCTCGCCTTCCACGAACGTTGAAACATTACTACGACAACTGCTACAAGACAAGATTTCAGTGTTCTAAAAGGCCTTAAAAGGAATTTCTGCTGACAACAAGTTGCTTAGATTTGCAATACCGCTAATTCTCTCTCACACACTGCTTTTCTATACAAGAAATGAAATTAAATCGGGTTTTAGAACTGCCATGCTCATTGCACAAAGACGGTGACGGTGTTGTAAATTGATAAGCTGTCTCAATGTTCAAACCGCATTTTTAGCATAAACTCATGTCAATCTACTCTGACTTGGCTTTGTTGGTGATGCAGATTACATCAATCTCGGTGATTTGACGGGTGACGAGGAAGCGTTCCCTCTCAATTGAGTTCTGAGGATTTGAAGAAATGGCAAGAAAGATTCACAGCACATCGTTTCTAAGAATCATTCCACATAAGTGTGCTCATCATCATTACCAGTGTGAAGGGGAGAAATTTTCCAGAGGTCAATGTGACTCGTGAAATGACGCTTCTTGAGTTCATTCAGTCACTCTGCACTTCGTGAAATGAGGTCGTCATGTGCAAGAAAATGTGCTCTTTGTGCTTATTCGCTTCGTCGCTTAACAAAATTGTGTTTGCCTGCACATTACGCGCAGAGCTACCACGACGACGACGACGATGATGATGAGAATGCCTTTACCCTCTTTGCTGGTGGTGCAAGTTTCACAGAAAAGCTAATAATCAGCAATTCTTTGTCTCTCTTCTTCCGCTCCCAAGTTTCCCTACTAATTTCTCCTGGATTACCACAACGTATTTTCTTCGATGATCTCTCTTTCTCTGAAAACTGGAGAAAATCAACGAGCTCAATATCCTCGTGTGTTTAACAATCTACTTCTCTCTCTCTGGTCTGATAATTATATCCTTCTCCAAAACTTTTAAACAAGCTCCCCTTTCGTCTCTGCCGCATATTAGATGTCTGCATTTTGCTCAACTAAAATGGCACAAAGCAGGCACCGTACACATATTTTTGAAATAGCGGAGAACTCTCTTTGTAGTCGGAGCGAAGTTCGGAGTACGAGGAAAGAGCGGAGAAAATTTCCCTTGTGTTTCTGAAGCCAATCTCGGGCTCTCTCCCAGGTGGGTGCACAAACAAAATCCACTTTAAATTTGCACCACCTTTTAAATTTCATTAGAGCCATAATACTTCCTCGCCCACACACGGAAACGGTGAAACTTATTCTCCGTTCCGCTCACCTACCCACACCGGTGGAGCTTCCTAAAAACGATAATATTCAAGTGTGGCGGGAGATAATGTGGAAGTTTGAATGAGAAAATGGTAGAATGAAAATGCGTGCGCGAACTCATGAGTAGGAATGTGAGTGTGTGTGTGTGCATTTCCTGAGGCCAACTGGGAAATGAATGGGAACTCAACGAAAGTGAGGAGAAGCTCAAAGGTGAACACAAGATCCAAAAGCCACACATGTAATTAGCAAGAAATAAATACGTATTTCTCCTTCCAAATCTCTTTTTCATGCCGACACTCTCGACTCTTCGTAGGTACATTAGCACACTGCGTGTGTGAGAGACAGAGAGCAAAAAATAATTTCATTGACAAACGAACAGTAATTATATTCAAACTTGTACAAAAAATCTTCTCAATTGAACAACAAGTCAAACAAGAGGTTTTTGGCCACTTTCCCTTTTTTCTAATCAGCTCTGTCTTTAAAATTTTTGCAAAGAGAAAAAAACGCATCGTCCATCCCAGCCGTCGTTCCACATTTCAGAGAGAGAGAGAGAGAAAGAGAGAGAGAAGAAAAACCAGTATTTTGTATCGCAAAAGTTAAAAAGTCACGCTACAGTCCTTAAGCAATGCGTAGTATCACTATTATGCACAATGTAATAGTATTGCCAAAAAGATTACAATTTGAAAAATATTTCGCCATAATTTATTTTCGTTTTGCATAAATCAATGTGCCTATTTTCAAGTTCATTCATTTTCCCTTTTTTCGCAGACGTGCGCGAGTGTGCTTTCATACAGAACTTGCTCCACGTTGAGAACTCACTGCAGAGACTCCAAAGTTGCCTTCACAGTGACCAAAAAGGAGTATTTAAACTCGAGGGAGAGAAACAAACTGGATCTGATGAAAAGAAACGGGAAGTAGTAATAATCATAATATAATATGCTCTCATAAACTATTGTATGAATTATCTCTTAAAATTGAACACAACACGCTCACAAGCAGAATAAAGATGAGCCATTTGTTCTTGCTCTGTCTGCACAGGAACCGCTTCTCACAGCATGTTCCGTTTGTGTTAAATGGGCTCACAAAAATTATTTTTATGCAGCCAAAATCATAACATCACGACTACGTTGGTACTGCAGGTCTTACTTTGCTTGTGTAATACTTGAGCTCACGCGCAAGGAAGCAGGAGGGAAGGATAGAATGTGGAATTTTTCTTGCAAAGTGATGTCATTTTTCAAGCATTAAAAATGTGTGCATAGTCACATCACTTTTTCATCCTTCACTTACCACAGTGTAGCAAAAACTCAAGTGAGCGACAATACTAGAGCAAAATGGAGAGGGAACGAACACCTTTAAAGGACTTTAGAAAAATGTGTGCCGGTTGATACAGCAAATACCTCTAGGAGAGAGAGAGCATGTGGATAATTCATAGTTTTATGTGAGTCGTAAAAATGCATTAAAAACTCTGAAGCAATAGGAAAAAGCCAATGACAGAGGGAGGCAAAGGACGAAGCTCGTGCCAACGTAACACACACACAGCACGCCGCCTTTCAATGAATATGCATGTGCGCAAACATATTTTTTATGATTGATCTATAATTTTCAAATGTTTCTCACGGAAGTGCAGTGAATTTCCGAGGAGGCGACTCACAGCATGTCGTTGTAGCGTTCCCCTCTTTATCGTAGAAAATAAGTAATTAATACCTGTTTAATTTAGCAATACACAACGGCAACGTCTGTGTTATATAAATCCTCAACTCGACACTGTGGAAAACCCGACGATTTACTGCGGCATGACCAGAATTAATAGTATTTGTATTACACCCCGTGTCTTCGCTCCGCAGTTATTCAAGAAATAATATGAAAAAAATGTTGTATAACTCGCGAGAAATGAGGACACAACAAGTGCAATACTGTTAATTTTCCCTTACAATTTCCTTCACTGTCTCACGAAGTGTAGCGTACGGAGTGGGTAAAACAAAAAAAAAGTGTCATTGACTCAAGCACATCTTTGTCAATTGTTTCTTCTCGACAATCTCATACTAAATGGTAGCTAGTCAAATTTGCTGTGTCAGCCATCGGTGGAGGAGTTGATGGGAAAAGGATGCAGTGGAAATCGTTGCACTCTCTGCAATACCATTCCATCCGTCCACGTTTCAGCCCAAAATCTTGTCTTTGTTCGTCATGCTGCTGCCGTATAGAGGACAACTCTATGACGGCCTTCATCGTTGTAAGAAAGGGATTCAGGAATATGTGACACGAGAGAGATTCGCAATAAAGTGAACATGTGTGACAATCCGTGTGACAATCCCATAAAAACTAGCTCATATCAAACGAAGTGAGAGAGAGGGAGAGAGAGATACCTTTGCAGAAACTGCATTTCTATATATTATTGTCCTACATTCCTCCCAAAGATTTCAATGGGATTATTGTGTATCTCTGCAGTAAACGTACTTCGATTGTAAACCCTTCTTTTTTCGAAAAGGTAGTGTTATGTTGGCAAACCTAGGAGGAGACTCTTAAACGAAACACACACATCCCTATATATCTCGATGTATCGCGCTTTGGTGCTAATTACCGCTACCCCTTAGGAAAAGAGGAGTACAGTTGTGTGTGTGTGCATTAGTCTAGTCTGTGCAATCTCGTGTGAAGGAAAATATAAGAAAAAACACGACGACCAAAAGAAGAAAAAAAGATGCAGCAATGAGTGAGTGTTTGCGTCTGCAAGCGGACATACTACACCTCTTTATGATGCTCACGATGATGATGAAGATGATGTGCAATAAGTGAGCACAAGAGAGTCGTCTTCGTGTTTTTTCTCTCTCCTAAGTGAGAGAAGACAGAGCTTCGTCTTTTTATGAGTGTTCCCACTTCCCATTTCTTTTACACTCGGCAGTAAAAAAAGAAGCTAGAGCAAAACAGTTAGATTCACCTCGACAGAGAGTCTTTCCTGGGTGCTCTGTCTCTCTCTCTCTCTCTTTTAGCTGTTTCTGGTCTAGCGGACTTACTCGTTTTATTATTTCTCTCTCCCAGTTTCATTACAGGAATACAATATGTATGGCTTTCTCATAGGACAATTTTCTCCAACGCTGTGTAACTCGAGAGAGCTTTAGTATTGCATTATTATCATTATTATTTGAGCAAGCTTTGTCAAACGAAGAACGTCATACGAAACGACTGTAAACGCTACAACAGGTACAACAAAATAGAAAACGAGCCACTGGAGAGAGAGATAAAATAGAAAGACAATAAAAAAGACGAGTTCGAACAAATAGTTTTGCAAGAGATTGCACCCCATTCTGGAGATGACACACTCGTTAATGCTTCTAAAAAGCTTCTGATTACGAGCAAAGCTGAGGCAGGCGTAACAACTTTATGATAAAACGACAAGGTGCACTAAAACAAATGAATGAGTGGCTTCTTAACATTTTTACGAAGTCATTTCTTCCTCAAAGGCGAGACAGCCATTAAGAATGAATGACGCAGGACGAATGACAACAGGTAATAACGTCAACGAGAACGGTAACGGGATCAGTATCGCGTTTTGTGATTTTTTGCGACTTTCGAGTGAAGACAAGGAGCCATGTACAAGTTGTCGTAACCGGACCACATTCCGCTTGGCGTCGAACGTCGTTTATTAACCAGAATATCATACTGCGTACCTGAATACAGGAATATTATTATTATTCATCTTCGTCGCTTGTGTGTGCCCGTCCACAAATAGTGCGAGAAAATCCTAGACTATTTGAACACACAAGAGCGAAAATGAGCATTGAACCGCGTCTTTCCTTCGTAGCCACACAGAAGCGAAGGCGTTGAAATTTTAGGCGAGAATTAGCATACTGGCTGTGAGAGAATGTGAGCGTAATGTGTGTGCGTGTGTGATGATATGAGGAGAAGGCTTTTTTTGGTGGACTCGCATCAACGGAGGAAGGCACAATATCATTTCATTCACTCCGCTGAGAGAAGAAACCCTTTCTGCACACTCTTTCTCCTTTTGTCATGGTTTAAAAGAATTGAGGCACATACTACTCCTATACACACTTTGACGTGAAAAGAGTGAAAAAAATTCGACACAGCAACAACGCACACACGAAAGGAGTATTGGGATGCGAAAAAGAGAATCACACAATATCATCTGAATCACTTTTTGTAAGTCGCACATATCTTCTCTTTTTTGTGCATGACCAACTTCCACATCTTCGCATTCCATTCTTGTTTCACCAATACACACACAATGTGCGTTTTATTATTCCCATTATCCATTATCCTTTTTTCTCTAAATATAGCGCTAAAAATTCTCATAAACACTTGATGTGCGGTGTATGTGAGTTTTATATATTCTCACACAAAAAATAGAGAAAGGGAGCAAGCCAATTTTTTAATGCTTTTTAAAAAATCTGATCTTTTGAGAAATATCAGTGCTTGATCATTTTGTGAGATATTTGCCAATTATTATTATTATTATTTATACTTTACTCTCGTATCTCACACTGATCAGGACAATGAGAAATTGATAGGGAAAATGTTGCAGCAAAACATTTCAGCGTATCTACGTAGGGTCTGTCGACGTAAAAAAATTGAATTTCCAATCGAGCGCTTTGATAATAACTTCTCTGCACATTTTTTCTCTTCGAGTGTGAAATCTGTTTTTTTTTGTACAACCACACCACACACAGGAGCTAATTGCTTGGGAATGGAAAACAGGAATTACTCCCATACACCGTGTAAATGATGTATTAATGGAGGGGCTCAGTGTTGTTTTTGCTTTCACGAGGAAAACTCGGTTTTCGAGTGTTTGTGTGCCTGTGAGAAATGGATGAGATGTGAGAACACTCAAAATTTCATTTAAGACGAAGAAACCTATAGATCTCGTCCCTGTGCTGTATGAGAATCTATCGTGAAAATGTGAAATCATCGGAAATCTCTCGGGAGAACTCTCGTCGTTTTCCTTAAAAAACTCAATGGCGAGAATGAGGGGGCAGTGAAAATGATGAAAAATACCTACAAGAATCATGTTGGCTCTGTGAAAAATTGGAAGTTTGGCTGTGTGGAAGTTTCATGTGGGAAATTGAAGCAGGGATTTGTGTTGCTACAGGAATTCTATGTAATTAGCAAGTTCTCCTTGTACACTCTCGCAATTTCCCAATAAAGCGCACAACGCGAGATACAACAACGTGTTGTACTCGTACGAGTCGCACTAAACGCAACGCCGCATAAAAATAGGTAAAAGATCGCGGAGGAAAGACACAATCAAAAAGGGGACTACACAAAGACCACAAGGCAACACGACATATCATACTTAAAATGAAATTGCACCTTTTACCATCAGAGATGTAAACCGCGTGGATACAGCATCTAATAATACTAATAATATCTGTCTTGATTAAACTCTGCAAATAGCTGTTTTTAAAAGAGACGACTTGAAAAGCAAGAGAGAGAACGAAAGTTTATTTTGGCCAAAAGGCCGCAAACTAAACAACGCGTTGGCCTGAAAAATAAGGGCTTACTCCTTTTTGTTTGTGTCGGGCGTTTGTGTGTGTCATTGTGTTAATTGGCTTTGGTTTTCTGTGAGGTTCATTTACCTTCATTTTCCTCGAATTACAAAAAAAACGAGGGTGTACTCTGAGAGAGCTTGACTTGAAACACTCGCAATTTTCTTGTCGACGTGAAGTCAACGTGAGAAATGAGAATGAAACTCATCACGTCGACAGTGTAGGTTCTCTGTGTTGTTATTATTGTGGGCTCTCATGCAAAAGGATGTTACTTAACAAAAAGGAGTATGGTGAGCTCGATACGCCACGTTTTTCTAAGCGTCTCTCACACAAACACTCATTTCCGTTCCGTCGTCAAAAGTTAGTGGTCTCGATACAAAAACAAAACTGCAGCGTAGGAGAGTAACGTGGAAGGACTAGCACGTAATCGGACAAAACACCAAAAGATGATTAGCTCTCTTGTGAACAACAACCGCTTTTGTCCTGTGCGAAGGTACACACTACGCGAAGGTGGGCACGAAGACGCAGTGATGATGACGACGATGATAATAATGATAAAGGCGACTCAGCGCGTATGTATGTATATATTGTAAAAACGGATTAAATGTGGTGAATTGCTCAGTGTGAGTGTGTGGCTTACCCCATTCTCGTAATCCAGAATGACGATGTCACGGTGCTCCAAGCGAATCCTCATCTTTTGACTCCAAATGCCAAAGCCGTTCTTCTCCATGTGAAGGAGGCGCCGCATCCCGTCCGCTGGGAAGGCGAGGTCCTTCGACAACTGGAATGTGGCCAAGTGCTCCACATCGTAGACATTGCCCGCACCTCCGTGCGCTCCAACGACACTTCCTTCCATGTCTGACGATGTCACAATGCTACGCTCATCTACGCTCACAGGAAGGAAACAAGAAGAAAATCCCCATTAATTACTCATCTGCTACAAAACGGCTCTCCATAATGTTTAACACACGAGTACTACTATTTAATCATCATAATACGGCATTGCAATAGAGTGAGCAGAGGAGAAACAAAGTTGTTAGCAAAAGTATGGTCGTAAAAAAGCGAGAGCAAAGAAAGGATGACGAGCTGCAGTTAAGAAGTCGAGAGTGCACTCGATGCCTCAACTTTCCACACACACATCACAAATATAATATTAGTGGGGTATTTTTTTGGTGAAAAATTCTTTTTCCGTGTATCGCATTCATTTCCCCGTCGACAAGAAATAATCGTATTTCGGCTCAAAGTTTTGGGCGTCCTTTGCCCTTCTCCAAAAAAGCAGAAAGTCGAGCAGGGCAGTGTGCACTGTCCATTTGCAATTAAGTCTTCCAATAAATCTCCGCATGGGGTATGACACATTCAGCAACAAAAACTCGTGGACTCTGCACTCTCACACCAACACGAAATCAAAAAAAAAAACTTTTATTTTCTATTACAACTCCTCGTTTTCATACCAGCAAAAAGCCATTTCATGCTATTATTATCATCGGTATATATTTCTGATGATCTGTGAGGAAATAAATGCAAAAGCATCTTTCTCCTTGCTCTCTGTTTATGAGCATTGACATGCCGAACTTCATATCATGTGGGAAAGTTGTGTGTGCGCTTGTTTTTTTATCCTCGGGAAACCACACACATATCCACTCATTCATTTGGCCGGAAACTATCATAAAACTGCGTTTTTCTATAACGTACTGCCAAAGTTTTGGCCATGTGCTTCCATAAATTGCAAAAAATCAATATAGAGAGCACACATGCATACATTCCAGAAAGAGGGAGAGGCTGTTGTATACTTAAGGCGTACTTATCACATGTACTTTTGTGCAGAGGGGAAGGGAGTTAACGACTAGAAAAAAATGGATGTGAGGACGACAAAAAAAGAATCCTTGGACTTGGCCGAACACTATAATGCGTAACGGTAATGGTTGTAGAAAAATCAGAGGCATTGGGGAAAGCCTTCTTTAGTACGGGGTGAGAGGTGATGGTAGTGGCCTAGTGCGCTGAAGAGATGATGATCATGGCTTTTTCTTAGGCTGGAGGCCGTGCAAATGGGGTGGCCTGCAGTCACACATCAAACTCTCCGAGTCCTTTTCATCACTTTTCCATCTCGCTCTTTATTTTATTTTTTATATTTTCACTTTTTTCTTCCTTACAACAGCTTTATGCAGATCATCATCACTTCAGTGGAGCCATGATGCATATTACTTTTCAGTTGTGACACTCCCCACATTTTCGCCCATTTGTTCTTCTTTGGTTCTGCACAAGACGGCTTGTCGATTCGGACGAAGAAATACTTGGAGATTTGGCTTAATCCATTTTGTTTCTCTCACCCTCTAGCTTTAAGTATCACCAGCGGATATCTTGGGAAATAATGGATTTCTCGCCAATATTTATGGCGGAAAATTCAAAAGAATATTAGAATTTTTTCTTCGGCCCATAAGACCCTCACCCATCTTCAAGTTTGGTTTGTGTATTTGCCTTTTCAAAATATTATGTGATACATGGTGATCCAGTCCCAACTGCCAAAGAACTCAGGGAGCAAGCAGCAATTTGGACGGATTTCTTTCAAAACATTGTCAGCTTTAAAAACACAGAGTCTGTTTTAATTTTAGCTACCACCATCACCACTGCTCAGCTAGCAACGAAAATGTCATAACTGCAGTGATTTCTAAACAATGATGACTAATATGAGAATTGCGTGGTGGAAACAGGAAAACTCCACTAATTTCAATCTGTCTTACTCTCCTCCGCTCCTTCCCCGCAAAAATATTCGCGTTTGACTGAAGGTGCGGTGACGAAGAGCAATTTCCGTTACGGGACTCATCTCTCCTTCAGTGAGAGAAAAAACGGAAGTCGAATAAACCGAGATGATCATCTCAGAAAAACCCAATCTTTCAGCTCAACTTCTAAATAATTCCTGCTGTCAGCTTGTGCCTAAAATGTTTAGAATTTTCTGCTTGAGCAAACCCAGAGATGAAATAATATGATGATTGTCTTATTTGATATTGCGAGCAAGACCACACGTCAAGTGTTTTTTTTTCTTCAGAATTTTCACATTGCACAAAGCGCGGAGATACTCGTGTAAGCCTTTTTTTGCAATGTTGGCAATTCTCTCCTGTCTTTGGTTTTGCATAACTCAATCCTGTGATTTTGTGAGTTTGTATTTCTCAATAAGTATATATAAGTTCACAAAGAGAGAGACAGAAAAAAACGAAGGAAAAATGAAAACAAAAGGCAAGTGAGCGAGCACATCTTGTTCTTTTCTGTAGTCTCTCATCATGGTAGACTGGACAGACGAGTCAGATGAAGCGGATGAATGAAACAATAAATTGCATTACATAACGCATGAGCGACCCCTTTCTCTCCTTCCGTCAGATGTAAGCCAATCTCTTTCTCTTTTACCCGTTATACAATTCAGGTAGAAAAATATGTATAATTTCCTTGTCCTCTAACGTCCTCTACACTTTTTCAGGGATTCCCATCCCACACAGACATGACGGAAGGCACACCCACAAAGTACATATCAAATATCACAACAACCTCTTTTCATGGCTCAATTTGAAATTTTCTAGCTGTTTTTTTCGTTGCTGGGCCATGTCAAGAAAAAAACAACTGATCTGTCAAGTGCAGGGAAATACGGTCGATGTTTGGGATAATTGGTATTTTCCTCAATCTTTTCTGCCTTTTCTCTGAATACTCAAAAAATCAGCATGTCTCTCGTCAGTAGCGCGGAGGTTTGGTTCTGGTCATTTCTCTTCGGAGAAGCCGCCTCTCTCTTTGAGCACACAATTTTCAAAATGCTTATGTGACTCTGCCTTCCCTCATACATTTTTCCAGAGTAGAAATAAATATTTCGTCATATTTCTGTGATTAATATAAATGGATAAAAAGTAAACCCCATTTTTTTTGTTCCAGGAGCGCACATGTCTGCGTAAACATTTTCATTTTATCATCAATCACACGTCTCCCCCTCTCTCTCGTCAAATCCTCTTTATCCAGAGCCAGAGATTATAATGCTTCGAGATTAACTGACTTTGATAATGTTCAGTTTGAGCGGAGCTGACCAAAAAAAATCGAGATCCCGGAAAACGTCATTTCTTCTCTTTGTCTTGTTACTCAATTTTGTGATGCCGATTTTTTTGGGTTACCCACCATATTTTTTATTGAGCTTGCTGTCTCAATGACGTTGTTTTCCAATTTCATTTTGCTGGGTGTGGGAAATGTTGGCTAAATTGAAAGCGACATTCAACATTTCTCTCAATCTTTTCCTCTATGCCAACTGATGTATTTTTGGAGGAATGCATGTTCTTGTGAAGAGAGAGTTTGTATAGCACTCGGCGACAACGTCATGGTGAAATATGGGCGCGCTCACTAATCAGTAGGGTGCAATACAATGTAAAAAGGCCTATGGATATTTTATTCCCTGCAGGCTCTCATTTTTTTACTGGACTCTGTGAATTTTCATTCAATATTAATATGCTCTTGGTGATGCCGGGCGCTGGTGAGAGAGAGAAAGGTAAAGAGAGTTGTGCCAGTCTTTAATTTCCCAACTTCATAAATATGTGGAAAAGGCTTGGAAATTAATATGCGTTCCAAAGAGAACATATGAATTCATGAGGCGGTGTGTGAGGCCTTTCAGCACTTCTCTTTCTTCACTCCTTAGCCTCAACTTTTATACGAAACACCATTTTCTCTCTCTCTCTCTCTTGTCAGCACAAAGAAAGGTGTAAGCTTCATGCTCCCAACCACCATTTCCAACGTGTAAGCAAAGCATATTTAACAAAAAACGAATTTTCGTGTGCTATATAATATGTAGGTTCTTTGACTCTCCAGAACATTTTCCAGAGAGAAAGTCTCCCTCTCTCCCTTTCACTTCAGGAGCAGGAGCGAGAGAGTGAGCTCAACTTTTTCAGCTGAGTGCACACACCCAAACACAAGATCAGTTGTGTACAATTTAATATGTGAGTGTCGTGTGTATGTGGAAATGTATATATTTTTTGTTTTCTCAGGGTAAACACAATATGCACACAAGTCGACGATATGCAGTTCTGAGAGTGTACACCATGCTGCAGAAGAGGAGAGGGAAAAAATGAAATCAACTGACTTCATAGTTATAGCCTCGTTGCATCGTTTCAAGGGAGAGAAAGAAAGAGTGGTGAAGGATACCTACGAAACCGTTCGTTTTCGACCAAATGTTTACACTCGCACAACAGCTCTAAAAAGGGAAAGACCCGCTGCTGCGATATGTGCGATGTCATCTTCACAGGGAAACGACTCATAATATATTGGTATTTTGCCCAGAAACTCACATAATCATCTTGTGAATATGCATATTACGTGTGAAAACACTCCTCTCTCCGTTGTACACTATTATAAACTTTTACTTTCAAAGAGAGAGAGAGCGAGAGAGAGAGAGAGTGACCCACTCTTTCTCCCGTGTTTCGAACAAGGAAAATAAACTGGAAAATATGTGTACAAAAAAGCCCTCCTTTTCATCTCGCTGATGATGACTGAGAGAAAGAGCGAGTTATGGAAAGAGAGAATGATCCGATACACACTTTTCTCTGTGCAAACTCTGGAAGGAAGAGAGAGGGAAGGAGGAAGGGCTTATTTGTAGTCACAAGTCTGCATTGCCCACATAAATCACGAGCCTTCATCTCTTTTTCTCTCGTTCGTTCAGTCAGAGAGAGAGAGAAAAAATGTATGAAAGCAAACGGAGAGAAAGAGAGACAAAGATGCTCAATAAACAGTGATAAAAGGAGCGTAACGAGCTTGCATAACTTTAGAAATCACCACGAACAAGTACGTTTTTTCCTCTCTCTCTCTCTCTCTCTCTCTCTCTCTCTCTCTTCGCTTCCCCCTATTTTCCGGAGGAAGACCATAACCTACACACATAATATTCTGCTGGAATCAGCAAAGCACACACACAAACATCACATACGCACCACAGGATAAAAGCGCAATACTGCCAAAGAAAATATCATAAAGGAACAATTAAAATAAATATCGTTGGCAATTGGGTTGACTTGCAACGCACATGCAGCACACACCCACTTTTCCATCGTTTCTCTGATTCTTGCGTGATTAAATGTGTGTGTGCGTCGCAAGAAGAAAAAATCTCAATTTCTTTGCGCTTCCCAAGGCTAAAAAACAGAAAGCAATGATAAACGGGAAGGAAAGAGTGTTCCTTCCTCTCTCTCTCTCTCTTGCTCGCACAGCGTGAGTCCGAGAAACCGAAGGGTTTGGTGAGATTGTTTTGGGAATGTACAAAAGTGTCACAGAGCGAGAGAGTGAGTCTCTGTGTAGGATGGAGTGACAATGACAACAAAAATTATTGTAGGAGTGGAGAGACAGAAAGAAAGACGCTTGTCATTCAGCCTCTTTTGCGCGTCAAGGTCCTCTTGTACAAGTGTGCCAAACACTATGGGCTCTCCACACAAAACAGAAGGAAGAATGACGTTGCTCAGAGAGACGAGAGAAAAGATTGGCTAATTACAACAATGAGTGCAGCACTCATTGTTGATTCATGATGTCAAGAGAAATATTATATTATTATGTTTTTGCTCAGTGTGCATTCAGCAGTTGTTGCAAAGATGCATCACTCAAAATTGTTCACAGTGTACCATTACACCATTACGTTGTTGTAGTGGTGCACTGCATAACTTTTGTGTACAGGCGCTCATCCGCTTCAAAAGTTTGCCCCTAAAAGAGCACACTACATAATTAATATTTTGGATGAACCATACACTCGAGAACCTGGCAAAAATATAGAGCTGAAAAAATGCGAGTCCAAATTCTCTCTCTCCCTACGACCCAACACGATTCCCTTGGATGAAGACTCCACGATGAATTACGTATTGCAAGCAGCGTTCAATAGGTACTTGCATGTGCACGTCCACATTACGTAGCAAGTCCATGAAAAATACTTTCGAATGAGTTCAAAAAGTATTCTAGCATCGGCGATGCCGTATGCAGCTCAGTGGGCTGCAAAGTGCAAACAAGTTTGTCGATCTTCTCTCTCTCTCCCTTACTTTTGAATTGAGGCTTCTCGCATTCCACGAGCTCACAAAGTGCAGGCATCACTTCCACATTTGAGTGCCGATATAAGGCTCTATCACTCTCTCTCTGTCTGACTGTGGAATGTTGAGATAGAGAGAAAGATGTAACAATGAGTCAATTAAGCGTACGTTTTAAACACTCCAAGGCCTTCTTTCGGGGAGCATGAGCGAGAGAGATGTTATCTCGATGCAAAAGAGAAAGATCCATTAACTTATAATTTTTTTCATGTGTTGCACAACAATTCAGAGCTCTGAACAAAATCATATTAGACTGAGCCGCATTTTCTTTTCGCTACAATGTTCCTTTCTGTTGTTGAGAGTAGTTTGCTCTTTGGAGCGAGTAATGCGTTTTTTCTTCGTGGTGGTGCTGGTGCCCGCCTTTTGCCACTTTGTGCAAAGGTGCATTGTGCACACACACGAAAAAAAATCATGTATCATGTGGCAATGTGAGTGAATATCTGCGTGTTAGTTCCGCTGCGCTAATTATCTTCTTTTACACACAATACATAACACTTTGGTAATGATACGTACATGTGCACAAAATAAAATGCATATTACATTTTTTCCTTGATGGATGAAATGAACAACCAAGTCTCTCAATGAGACCGAGATCCACCTCTCCCTCAAAAAAAATATTCGCAACACAAAAGCATAACATCTCGGCATGATCTGAGGAATGCAGAAGGAAACAAGGTCACGGCGGCAATGTGTTCACAAGTAAGGGAGAGAAATAAGATCATAGATAAAAGTGGCAGGGAGAAGTGTGTGATAGCTCAATTGTAACCTTGAGTGAGAGAGAGAAGGGGGAGTAATAAAATATATATTTTTAAGATGCACACTCTCTCACACACTTCAAAAGAACATTAGCGCACACTCACAACACATATGCAGACGCCATACAGTAGTGAATCAGATAGTAAAACACCCTTTTCACATCCCTATTCTGCTGTCTCACCTGACAAGAGTAAACTTGCAAATTTTGTCTGCATGTGTCACGGCATCGGTATCGAGCTCAAAAAGGACACACGCTACAAAAAAATGTCTGCATAAATTATAATATAATAAACACACACAGCAGACGACAACGGATTAATGATTAGCTCAATAGCGTCAATATTTGTGTTGTGAAAGAGACTCTTTTTTTCTGGTATCGAAAGGTGTGAAGTTCTAACCGTTAATATTGTCATAATTAAAATACTAACTTTTCAGTTACCAAAACTTTGACAGTGTGCTGCATGTGTTTTAATTAGGATAGATTTTCGACGCCAGTAAATTCTCTGACTCTCCAAGAGAGACTTTCTGACTCTTCTCGTGAGGACAACTACGAATGGAAAGACCTTGTTTGAAGAACTATTGTTCAACTATTTTTGCCTAGCCTAAATTTTCCCTTTAAGAGTTATGCACGAGTACTGCACGATTAAAATATCTCTGCGATTTGTTGACTAATTGCATAAATTAAGCACATTTCGTAAGTTCCTTCAGGGGTTTCCACTATTGATTTTAAATGAAGCAAGGCAAAGCAGCGCGAGAAATACGCAAGTTTGGTGGGTCACTTTAAAAAATTTGCCGGACTTTTCGCATTGTGAACATGCGAAAAACAGCTCAGCATTTCAAGCGTGTAAAACCGAGCATTCAAAAACGACCTTGTGTATCCTCTCCTTCCTTAATTTGCATAAACTTACAAACTGGACTTTAGCGAGTAACTCCAACCGTGCGTCGTCAACCAAAAGCGTTCGCCAACGGTGTCCACCACAAATTCCAATCTCCTGTGTTTTCCAATTCCCTTTTTCCTCGCTCCACCAACGGGAGAGAAAAGACTCGATATTTTACAAGCCTACACAAAACTCGTCACTCACGCACACACTCAGCCAAATTGAAAATCTCTGAGAGAATTTTGCTTCTAATTTTGACACAACAACAAAAACACAATCCACAAGAGAGGGAGGGAATGAAATTTGGTTTCGCAATAAAATACGTTTTCTACTTAAAAACTCTCTCTCCGGACGAGAGACACGAGAATATGTGGCTGTGCAGCGGTTGGGCAGTGGCCATCGAGAGAGACAGAGAGAACTGTTGCATCACATGTGAGCACACAAAAAATTCCCAAGTGTTTCATTAAAGTCCAATAAATTTCACTTTATCAACAAGCGAGGAGAGTGCGGGGAGAGAGAATGGATGGATATGATGATGTGATGAGGTGAGTGGAGCAAGATAAGCCTGAAAAAGTAGGGACACCATCATCATCATATTATCCTCCCCGTCCCCATATTTACCCAGCAGAAGGGAATGAAATGGGAGGCATCCTAATAATACCGTATTTCCACATCGCAATTATCAACAAGACACACGGCGACAACGAAAATCTCGTCCAGGTACACACATTACTACGCAATTCACGCCACGGCTAAAGTGACTGAGGATACGGGCAACAATAAAATTACCTGGGTATCTTATCATGAAACACCAGCTCTACGCAACGTCGTGTGCCTGCTTTATCATATCCGATCCGAGAGAAAAAATAATATTCAGCGGCCCTCATCCTTTTCTCTTACGTACACCATACGTACATGGATGAGGTGAAGATCAGAATTTATGCATAATGACAAACACAATGTAGCCCACCTAAATAATCACAGTCTGAATACAAAAAAGACGCAAAACGACTAGCATCATCTTGAGTAATATGAATCTACATTGGTCCTCTCCGTTTCTCTATCTCCTCTACACGATTGGTCACAAGCACTGCTTCGTATGTGCTGTGGCTTGCGGAGCATTTTTGCTTATCAATTGGTTGATATAATCAAATCGTAGCACCGTCAATCGCCGTCGTCGTTGTGACGGTTATCATCACAATCGCCAATGTTAATCTTGACTCAAATCGCATCCCTCTCCAATTACACTGCATAGCGCAACCACCACCCAGAGCCTCTCAATACGCGTATCATCTAGTCTTTGTGACAAGACATACGACAAAAGGAATGTGTGAGTGTCGATCTAGTTGAATGACAACAACGGTGCTGAAACTTTTTTAAAATCATAATTTTGGACGTACTTGAAAAAATTGTCTTAGTACAAACATGGCACACGCTGACACATGATGATGGTGGACTGTGATTGTGGGCCGAAGTATGAGTTGGTGATCAAAAGAGAACTGACTGCTCTCAGTCATAAAAAGGTGAATTTGCGGAGAGCTAATAATAGGTGACTGATGTGTGATGCTCTTTTATCTCCAAATATTTTGTTGGCAGTTGCCATCAGGAGTGCGACCAATCGAGAAAGGAAGAACAGTATGCGTAGCACGTCAAAAATGTGATTGTGCATTTGCTAAAATGCATCTTTCGACTTCGTGCATTTAAAAAATATTATTCAACTAAAGGGCCGTCGTTTAAATATTTATAAGAACCAAATTATTTTTTGAACGATAAACACCTCAAAACTACGAGTTGCCAAACATCCCAAACCCTCCAGATAGAACTTCCCCTTATAGTTTAGACGGAGCGTAAAAAATGTTCAAATTTTACCAATACATTGTGAAATCCCTTACGTTGCTTCGTATTCTACAGGGAGATTGTTCTAAAAACCAAGATAAGAACTGCACGTCCATTTTTAAAGTGATAATAAAGGATACGAATTCGAGCCAAAGTTAAGGTTAAAAGGAAGCCATGTAACATGCCGTGTACACGCTTCGGGATGTCATCGTGTCGTATGAACAGGAATGAGCAACATTTCGTCTCGTTGAATTAACAACAGAAGCGATTAGGCAAGGTTACACATTTTCTACGCATGCTTTTCTCCGCTAACAATAACGAACACAAATTCTTCACACAGCAAATCGGTAAAGTAACAATGCATGCAAAAGGAGAGTGACATTTTTCAGCAGAATGGTTTTTCTTGCGATTAAACAAACGACAATTGAAAAAGGAAGGGGATTTTTTGTGCTCATGTGTGTGCTCACACATGAATCAGAACTGCATTCCATTTTCTTCCATCACATCACTGACCAGAATTCACTTAAACATTTGTTTGAATATTAGCCGTCACACAAAGGACGTCATTCATTTGGCAACGACGATGGCGACGACGGTGAGTCAACTTGTAAATGCAAAAATAAACATTACCCATCACCATATCCCGCAAGCCCAAGTCTCAATTGAAAAACAAACACTTATCTCAACCCCATGCATCCACTTAACTTTGGTACATTTTTTGCCCTTTATATATGTTACCCTGAATATATGCGCTCGTTGCGAATTTCGACGTCATTAATACATACAATGAAGATAATATTGATGATGCAGAGGGATTTTTTACATGATCATGATGATAATGACTTCAAAAACTAATCGAAACGCAAGGAACAGAAATAGCGTCGACTTGTGATGAGTCAAATTTTGAAAACGCCATCACAACATAGTCAAACCCACCTCCCATTATTGATCTGCGTGAACAAACGCCTAGTAATGATGGTGGTGCAAGACTACAATTTATATTTGTTGTGACAAGATATTTTAATTATAGTTCCCCCAAAAAGTGCCTCAATCCCCAACGTAATTCTCTGTCTACGCATTTTACACACAGTTAGTCATTGACGATGATGATGAACATGTTGCACTACAAGGATAAATGAAGGTGTAATATCGACGAGAGGGAAAAGTGTCTGAGTGGATGCCGTCCTTATTTGGACGGGTTTTATTAGAGGTGTGAGAAAGGGGCGTAGGAAGCTCACTGCTACCCGTCTACCCATTTCTCACCTAATAGCATCATCCTCTCTTGTAACACTCGCTTTTTCAAAGCGCATTTAAAAGTGTTTGCCTCTTCCCCGTTTTGACATCTCACTTTCGTGTTGTTCGTAGTCGACGACGACGACAACGACGTCAACTTAAAAGCCCGCTGGCATTTCACTTTCAAAAGAGCTAATAAAAAGCATCAATGAATGTGAAATCATTTAGCGAACAGGTGAAAAAAAGCCAGAGGTTCAGAATGTTTACAACGAAATAGTTGGTCCTTTTATACTTTGGCATGGGTGAAGCAGAGAGATCGTTATTTGTGCGCAATTCCCATTTGCTTCGAATGTGTAAGTATAAATGGTGATATGGTGAAGGCTTGTCATATTTCACGGGACAGTGAGTGAGAGAAAAGCTGTTGTTTTCTGGCATTCTACACTAAATGAGAGCCTATTGTTTCAAATCGGAGCTCAATCATCGTGCATTAGGTATGCTTTTTCGTGTCTGTTGTATGGCGTTTACGTGTTTGGACGGTGATGCTTTTCAGAGATAAGTGGAATCATGAGTAAAATGCAAAGTGTGGTGACATACACGCAGATTTCCTCGCTCTCTTTCTCCCATTTTGTGTGTGTGCATGTGTGACTGATGATGGTCCAATCTGTATGTGCCTCTGATCCCGTCGTGTGTCGGCTTGATTGAGTTTCTCTCTCACTCCCTCTGATAATCAACACAAAACGTACAAAAAAGCTCATCTTTTGACATCCTCTCGATCCTCTGTGTTGTAGAGTGGCAGGGTGTATCTCGTTCTGTGCTTGTGAATTCGAAGAACAAAAGGCGAAGCATTTCTATTAGATGAGTGCAATTGTTTCTCATACAGTTTTGTTCACTTGATTCCGAGCACACTCATTTCTCTCCTGCTGCCAGCATTTTGTAATGAGATGGACAGTCTTTTTTTACTGCTCTTTTCGCGCACACTGATTTACATGCAGAGAGTACAGCGCAGAGTCGCTCTTAAAACTCTGATAAGGAGCGATGAGAGGAGCGTAGGAAAAAATAGTATGTGCGATGGTGGTTATCACTTGTTACCATCACATTCCTTCATCTTTTGCGAGTCGTCGTCTTTTTCTCGCACATTGAGCTCTGGCAGAGAGTGCCACTCACACAACATGAAATGATAATGTAGGCAACATTGTACATTTGTTCTACGCCACAGACGATTCTCTCTGTGAGTGGTGTGGTGTGTGCATATAGTTACGATTAGTCATACCATGTTTTTTACAATGTGGTCAAACGTATCGCGACTCATGCATTATTACAGGTATCCACTATGGGAGGAGAGAGAGAGAAAAAATCTTACTCCCGTTTGGAAAGAGTCTTTAATATTTGTGAGTGGACATATGAACGCGTAGGTATAAACGGACTGCATCTCTCATGTTATGACAAGGTAGAAACTGTAAATCTGACGAGTGACGAGGTGCATAATATAGTATTCTAAAACGTGAACCATGATATGATCATAAGTTTATGTGGATGAGCATCAGAGGGCTTGCGTAAGGGGAATGATGACTGAGACAAGTTTAATTGTCGTGACTATCGGTAAGAAAAAGTCCAAGATTGGGATGATGGGTGAATTATGTAATAATTTGAAGATGATGACGATACACACTTTGCTATTGTTGTTGATGATGATGATGATGATGGTCGACATATTTTTCGTTGTGAACAATGGTCAATCAATTTGGCGAGTACCTCAAAAAGTGAAACTTCTCTGTCTTCTCTCTGCCTTCGAAACGGTATCACTGGAGGTCTTTGATACTGGCGGAGGAGGACTTGAGAAATGACAAATTGACGAAGAAGCCTTGACGTATGCTACGTGGAAAGACTGCCGACTGCGTAATTAGCAAGTGCTTAATCGTACAAGCGATTGAATAATTCGCTGCCAAGTTTGTTGTAGATAGTACACACATTCCTTTGAATTGACATCATCGTCATGCTAATCAGTAGCAGCACGAATGACCCTGTGATAATCGTCAGATTTTTTAATCGATTCCCCAGCTGTGCGCCCGTATCGCTTTACATATGTTTCGATATTATTCCCTCTGTAGCCCAGTCCCACAACTACTGTTTCACTCTGACATTGGTGGAGTGCACACTCACAGCGTCCGTAAGGTAATCATGCTAATAATAGCGATATGGTTAATAATGGATACGACATCAGCATGAATGACTGGTGTGAAGCGCATTGTGCAAGACTGAATTTGAGCTTGGATTAAGAAGGCATACAGTGAAATAAAATGTTACATATTAAAGTTGAAAGTATCAAGCAAACAGTGTGTGGCAATAAAAGCAATTGTGCAAAAAATGTGAGATTACCGTAATGTGCTTCGCTCATGCCTCGAATCATCTTTCCCCTTTTCACGTTTTAGGGTGCTCCAAAAGAAAATTATGATGGAGAGAGAGAAAAGCAAGAAGAATGTGGATTGTGTGCAGAAAACTTTTCCCTTCGAAGAATTAGTCCTCCCAACTCTCTTTCTCTCTGAGCTAAATTTGTGACGACAGAAAACAAAAGAGACACTTACAAAAGTGAGAGAGGAACGGGATTTCTCCTGAAAATCAATTGAAAAAAAGGTTTTTACGAGGTGCACACACACACTTACAAGAAAGAAAGAAGGACGTAAAAGAGAGAGAGAGAGAGAAACGAGTTTGGAGATCCAAGTTCCGTGAATTTCCCGTAAGAAAAAAATTGTGAGGGTGACCTCAGTCAACACAAGATGAGCAAGTTCGTCCACTCACACAACTCACACATACACACAAACTCACTCAAAAACGTATATGAACGCTGCCCTCATCTTCAGTTGTTGAAGCTAAATCCCTACAGGAATTACAAGGAAGTGTGGCAAACACCAGAGAGATTCTATTTGTTCTCGTCTCCCTACCTCGCCGTTTCTGTCTCTCTATGAAACTCCAATTAATACTGAATTCAATAAAAGACTGTCGTCCTCCACACAAGGGTTTTCTCCCTTCGCGAAAAAATGTGAATAGGATCGATAGCGGAAACACAAAAGTCAACGACTTTTTCGAATTTCATTAAATCACTCACAAACTTTTTACCTTTTGCTCAAAGTTCAACCATTTTTAGACGCAGAAATTATGGTTTATCGTTTTTCATTATCACTCTCCCATCTCTCCATATGAAAACCACAAAAGGCAATAATAATATATATAGCTCTCTCTACCCCTATCATTTGGCCGGTTAACTTTGCTAAAAATATATTCAAGAAAACTGCCACGTATCTTTTTTCAGCTGTGATTTATACATGTGCTTTGTAATCAAGTTGTAAAATATGGTAGAAAATTATCTCGTCTCTCCTACAATTAACGTTTATATCTCTTTAAATTCTCGGACGGCCTCTGTGAATATTCGTGTGTTTCTCCTATGTCCTTGTACATGAGTGCGGAATACACCATTCTTTTTATATGCATGCGCAATGCAGTACAAAAATTTCGATTATCACCATCACTATTGCTACCATTAATCAGTTTTTTATTAGGTGAGCTCCTTCTGGTGAGTACGAAAACACACACACGAAAGGCAACAAAGTAACTGCAATTATTTGTACCTTCTCTCCATCTCTTTTTCTCGCATATAAACTTACGTTTTATGAATGCCACACGCTTGTTAGAGGAAAACCAATTGAAACTACTTTGTGATTGCAATTACCTACATCTTTGACCGCACATTAGTACAGTGGACATAATATGCACGTTATATTCGCACTCTGCACTTTAGGCAAAACCTGAGAATTTCGATTGTATAAGAGGGGAAGAAAACCATAAAAAAAAGTTCCCTTCTCCACACTGCTGTGCGAAAGGGGTGCGTATGTTTTGCAATAAGAAAACGATGCCCAAATTTCAAAAGTTTCAATTACTATCGCTCTTTCCTTCTCATCGAACAACGCAACTTGAGTAAGATATCGTGAATCTAATCATTCCTTAAAATTCATTCTTAGAAATTTGTTCGTTTTTTGCGCCCTTCTTAGCATATTAATACTCTTATCAGATCATCATTGTTGTTACAGAGGGTTGTTACGTTTGAAAGGCTGAAATGCATCAATTTCTACTAGAAAAAGAAGCGTTTTTTTCTCCCACATTTCTAGCTGAGGAGCAGAGGGAAGGGAAAAAGGTTATATAAAAATGATTTTTTCACCCTGCTTATTGTAGTTGTTACGAATTACCAGGTTTACTAATACGATTACCTAACATCTTCTAGGAGATAATTGATAAGAAAGATACTTTCTATAGAAAATAATGTGTACGCATAGCCCTCTCCTGCTATTATTACCAAATCATCTCAAGTCAATGAAGTCGAATAATTTTTTATTTTTTATTAAATACAACTTTGGCAACTGAATGCAATAGGGTAGAAGAAGAAAACGTTTTCTTTCAAGCAAACCTTTCATAGAGTTTGAGAAGAGTAATTAGCTGCAGATTTGAACACGATTTGTGTGCACATGTGTATATTGTGCAAGATTGTAGGCTAACAGACACGGTGAGTGGGTGTGTGCGTGTGAGTGTGTTTGCGGTGCGAGGAGAGGCAGCCACATGTAGAAATAAGAGTACATACATCATCCTCTCATCATAACGCATCCATTTTCTCATCTTTATCATCTTTCTTATTTGACAGAAAAAAGTGTATGAAGCAGATTCTCTCTCACTCGCTCAAAAAGAATTAAGGTTAAAAAGAGCGGTGCATCTGGTGTGTGCAATTAGAATAACACAAGGTCATGAGAACTTACCGAGAATCTAGAAAATTGGCAAATCTGGCAAACAGACAAGGAAAAATCGTTTCTTCTTAAGACAATCTCCCTTCAACTATCTTTCTCGACGCGAAATAATATTACTTCACTTTTCTACAAGTCAGACGATGAGGAGTCTCTTCAAACAATATCTGTGTATTGTATCGTCAACGGGGTTGCTCCTCTCTCATTCGAGGTCATTCATTGCAAAAGTTCAAATGAGCACTTTTTTTCTCCACGTATACACTAACTAGCTGTGTGAAACAACGAGTAACTTTTGCTAGATGATTTTTTTTTTTCGTGTCACACACTCAACTTGTCGTCGTCACTCAATTGAAGCAACGGGAAACACACTCGGAACAAGACAGTTGTTGTAGGTAGAGGAAGATCATTAAGTGTGCGGATTGCGGTTTTTTCTTCCTCTTTCCTCGCTCCCTTTTTCAGAGTCACATGGGAACTTCACTTTTTGTCTGCGATACGTATATCCCTTTTAAATGGAGGTTCTCTCTGTTTTACTCGGAGGAAACGACGCACGGGGTTGCCACATCAACACTTTCATGCCTTTTCCTACCACTCTTGACTCTGGCAAATATAAAACAGGCACATCAAAATACACATGTGCATTACATGTTGACAAAAACGGCCAAGACCTCTCTCTCTCTCTCTCTCTCTCTCTCTCTCTCTCTCTCATGAGAACCCTGCACAAAAATTGAGTGTGGATAGTTGTTTTTTATTCATTAATTTCCCACCGGAAGCTCTCTTACGTTATTTCCACGCTCACTATTGTCTAACCAAACCACATATGGTGTACACACCATCATACTCGCACATATGAAACAAACTGCATAATCTAAGGGTTCTGCAACGAGTGGCAAAGAGCAAAAAATATATATGCCAACAAACAATTTCCTGACGTTTTTCCCTCTCTCTCACACAAACTCACAATTTATACAACCACCTCCACCACGGCTGCATTCAACAGCTATTAAAAGTTACGAAAGTGCGGATGATGGGGTTGATTTGATGCACATTTGCTCCCCTCTCAAAAAGAACGCAATCCTGTTGGCCACCTCTGATGAGGAAAAATCACATCAGCTATTCAAAGATTTCTTCTACTTTTTCCAAACAAAACTGACAGAATACTTGAGAGAAGGTTAGACAAGGGAAGATTGACAACCGGTATAAAATCGATGGTAAAAAATCGTCGTGAAAGGTCACTCGCTACAACAAAAATTCGTCTTTTGTTGCAATTCTCTCAAGAACACCACTTCCCATTCAAGCTCTTTCCGTTTTCTACCTCAATCTCTGCCTCTGATACTTGTTCAACATTTTTTATGCATATGCGGTGGTTACTCGCTTCTCGATCTATCCATGTCATGGAATGACAAAAAATATACAAATTATCCCCTCAAATACTTGCCTCTGTCGTTTTTTCTGCCACGGAGCGGGTGTGCAATTACAGTGTATACATTTTTTACAGTTGACAACGTTCTCACATCAGAGAGGAGGGCACACTCAGTATCAAGCGGAACGCTTACAATTGTGTGACAATATGAGCTGAACTCCTGTATCTCGCAGGAGGATACACAAATGACGACGACTGTCGTGTAGAGGAGGTAGTAGCCAATATTTTAATTCGACCTTGCTGTGACTCCCTTTTCATTAGTCTACCTTGATTTCAGAGAGAGAGAGAGATGCATGCGTCGTCATCATCATCACCACTGACCAAAACGAAATCCATGAAGGAACATGTAGCATATTATAGGAGTCCACTCCAATATTTCTACTGCGCACGTTGATGTGCTCAACTCTATTTTTACTTTTTTCCTCCTTCACTCTAAAAAAATGTGCATTCCGACAAATTACACACACGCAACCTCAGAAACGTCTCCTACATTTTTTTCTCAGTAGGATGATGATGACACGAGACAAGTGTCAAGTGACCAGTAATTGGTTCATTCTATTTATTTCCGTAAGCTCTCATTCACAACAACGATTCACTAACAATGCAATTACAATCCTGTAAAAAACGAACAGATTTCGTAATCAGATTTACCTTCCACTCTCACTCAAAACGTATCACTGTTGATGCTCGCAAAAAGGTTACTCCATGAGAAAACCATGAAAACAATTATCGGTTTTGTGTAGCTCTGCACACATCCCACCCTTTCTTCTGTCCACTCCTCGGTTTGTGGCGATGTCACACTTGTCTCTCTCGCTGGATTGTAAAAGATTATTGTCAAGTAGGTAAAAACACGGTTCACACCTTCTCACACACTGTCACTCGCCTTGAATTTGATATTTTCTTTTCTTAGCAAAACTACATGGAAACAGAGAGAGAGGCGTGTATGTGCCAGTGAGGAATGTTTGATAGGTAACAACTTGAAAAATTTATATGAGTTTTTTTTCTCTCTAGAATTTTGCTGGTGAATTGTGCTTGTGTTGTGTGTACAACAATCAACTAGTGGTCTTCTCAACGCATCCACAATAAACACACTGACTCCCATACTTTGAAAAAGCACGGCTTGTCTATTTTGTTGAAAAGGAATGTTGACTACGCTACACAACAGACATCATAAGCCTGCATCTTATCGTAGCATCTACCTGGCATACATACATAGTTTACCTGTAAGGATTAAAAAGGCACACGGTTATATATTTTATATGTTTGATGTGGTGGTGTTGCTGCTGTTTTCAGTCCGACATCATACATAGATTTTCTGTAATCCTTTTCGAAAGAAAAAATGTAATATTATTGTTGCCTCTCTCCGTGTGCTCTGCGTCTGAGTTTCACAGTTCTCTCGCAACAATGAAAACATGTGGAGCTTTGTGCTGTGCGTGAGTGTGCATACCTCTGCACGTTTCAGAGATGACAACCTGGTGGTGGTGGTGGTGAGGCATCCCAGGTTGATTATTGTTACTCACTAAAACGACATGAGAGAGGAGGAGGATCAAAAATGGGTCTTGCCATGTGTCGTCTATCTGCACGTTAGCTTGCCCACGGTACACGATTGTAATAAGGTGTGTATCACGTTCGCAAAAGGGAAACAATCAAGTCAACTTGTTGCGTTTTCAGATGTCCCATTCGCCTCAACAAAAAATGCAAGGGATCATGTGGAACAGGACAAGAGTGCCTGTGATGTGCTTGGAGTAGTGCATTTGAAAACATGTTGAATTCCACCTGTTCCCCACATCAAAAGGATATGCGTACAGACAGCAACATCGTTCAATGATAATTTTCATCTACTCTTTTCCTTTAGACAAAATGTGTACACAATGTGTGTACTGAGTTTTAAAGAAGAGAGAGAAAAAAGCGATTGATGAAAAACGACATAACAACATTAGGAGAAGGAAGGATGCAGAGAATTGGACGGCCTCAGCAACGAAACAGGTAGAGAGTCACTCGCTGAGTGAACAATGTAGACGAATAAAATATGCAGACAAGCTCAATAATGCTCAACGAGAGAGCCCAGCAATAATCCATCCGTATCTCTGCGTCTCTCCGCTTGTATCCTAATGAATGCATCCTCTTCGCCTCTAATGCAGTGTATCCTGTAGTGCAATCAACGCAACAATGTTAAGAAGGGAAAAGAGACATTCGAGTGTGCACATTTGTGTGTGCAGGGACGTTCACCAAGCTGGTTGAGAGGAGAGATGGTGACGATGGGTCTTTCCTCCATCATCATACGAGGAAGAAACGGTTCTGCAATCTCTAGCGTCTCTAGACTCAAAAGGTATGCACGGTGAATGGGGTGAAATGCGTTCAGGTAGCGAGAGGGACAGGGACAACTTTGGAAGATTTCATGTACAACGAGCGGTGTACTTTTCTCTGGTATTCTCCTTTTGGTTTGATGTTTGGTAGGCATGTCATGCTCAACGAGTCAAAAGCGTTCATCCACACTCGCACACCATTCGAATATGTTTGTGGGTATTTGTTCAGTTCAATCTTTCAGGAAAAACTCTCTTCTACTCACATGCAATACAATGTTTGCTGTTTTGCAGCTGCACCTCTTTCTGCTGCAATTCCTCTGCTTTTGGAATTGTACGGATATGTTGAAACGCTGCATGCAGTTTTCTGTGGGCTAGAGCTAAAGAGAGAAAAAAATCACAATACAAAGTTTATAATATTATTCACTATTCCTAACCGTTGTCTTAGCTATCCGCAGGATGAGGTCTTCTGAGATTAAGAAAGAAATATCATTATATGGGACGTGTGTTGATTACAAAATTATGTTGGATGTCAACATCAATAAACACATTGGTAGTGTCTATGCAATCTGTGATTGGAAAAGTGCAATTGCCAATGACACGTTTAATTTCTCCAACAGTATGAGCAAGATTTCAATTAGCTTTTTTAGCTGGACACACGCCTCTTCGCATCTTGAACATCAAACTCGAGCTTCCTCTTGTGAAGATTTTCATTAGAATCAATTTCATCAAAAAGTGTAGCAAGCAATACGATCAGCTAGTATCTGTACGTGTATGCTAAGGTAGTCAAGCAACACTCACATCGGCAAACCGAGGGTATGACTTGCTCAATTTGCATAATATCGGCTTCTTGAAAAAAAAATCGTATGACCAGAGTTGGAGAGAGTGAAAAGCTACTGGGAGAATAGTAATAAGTACATATATTCTCCGTTCGTCTCCCTCCGATTAGCACATTGAATAGCCTCTCGTCTAAATGTCTCAAGCAAATTACTTTTTCACATTCTGCAACCTGCATCACATTTTCCTCTCGCTCTCCGAAAGGCGACTCTACACAAACAGCCTTTTTTCTCATACACTTTTTTATCCGAAAAGAGAGACTGCGATTGCTTCACATGAGAATGACGCTGATGATGTTGATCGTTTTTCCATCTCACGTGTACGATCGTATTATTATGCATATAAATACACATGAGTATTCCTGTTATCATCGCTATCCGCTCCTCACACAATACATGAAACTGCATTGAAAACGCGAACTGAAGTGAGTCTTTCTCTCTTTAGTTGAGTAGTTGAATCCGACTGTGAGAGAGGATATAGGAAAAGAGGATTTTTGGTTATCAGTCGAGAGAGGAGAGTGAGGAGCACCGTGAATATTTCGAGAGATAGAAAGGGTTTTTTTTGCATTCACTATTCATACTTGCATACTACACAGAGTGAGCAATGAGAGAGTAAGAGAGAAGAATTGGAAGAATGGAAAAGCTATGCTTTTGCATTTCACATCGTCATCATCCAAGAGTGTATGTGTGTGTCTATGTGTGCTGTGGGCCATAAGAGAGGATTTTCATTTGAAATTCTTCTCCCAAACAAAAAAATCGCATTCCTCTCAACTCTGTCCGTTTTATATTGAAGGCATTAGCATAAAATGAAACGCGAAGAGCGTGTATACACATAATACACAATTTTTGCACTGAGCTTGGTTTTTTTTTTGCAAAGCTTTTCTCCAAATAGCTTTTCGCCTTAATCAAATAGAGAATGAGAGAGGTAGAGGCAACGAATCCATGTGCTTGTGCACCTTGTGCTTTTTCACAACGGTGATCATTATCACTTTAATCATGGATCATAATCGGGATTACCGTTCCTGGCCTTCCAAAAATTCCGTGTACAATGCAAAAAAAAGTTTCTCGTTGACCTTTTTCATAATATGTACTAGTGCACTGACACATATTCTGCTCTATATTATTCTCTCTCAATTGTATCGCAGTTGGTATGCGGTTCCATATGCTTAGGTATTAGCCTTCAGCTTTTGGCAGTGTGACTCACACACAGCTACCGGAAATGTACGTTTATTAATTAGCACTATTTTTAGAGAGAGGAGAGAAGGATTTTCCGTTGGCGTAGGTTTTGGTGAGAAGCTCAAGAGTGGGCCTCGAAAACAAAAAAGCAGCTTTAAATAGAGTAATCAATACCAGCCAAGAAGAAATTGTTTGCCAATACAGAACAACTACGCGAACATACGTTTTTACAGAGATACTCTCGGAGAATCGGAGAGAGACGTAGAAATCACCTGAGTCTTCTGCGATGATGATGATGATGACCCAAAGAACACTTCTCACCATCCCGCAAGATAAGATTGTACAAAGGGCTCTTCTACCATTTCTCATTTGAATCATGTGGGAGTGTGAGGGAGAGAAGAGGGATATTATTATCACTAATTATGTTCACTTCTCTCAACAAACATTCTCGCACACACTCTCTCTCGTAGATGCGCTGCTTATTTTCTGTTCATTCATCAACCTCACTTGGCTCATTGCAGCGCCGCGTACTCATCCGCCACACGCTCAGTATTCAGCGCTCGTCACCCTCCACACGCTGCGCCCATGTCATTTTCAATGAGACTCGACGAAATACGGCATCTCCCTCTGTGTGTGTTCTAAATAAAAATTAAGCGTTGCTCCATATTTTCCCGTGGTGAGTTGTAGCAGGAGATGGAAAAATTGCAGGGAGCGTCGATGTATATTTTAACAAAAGTTGGACTCCCTTCATGGAATTCACAAAGGTCGTCGATTGCACCCACCAAAAATTTTCTAGCAAGACTGGTATTGCACATGGCGTAATACGTATGGCGTCTTTGTCAGTAGATAGGCTCGAATGTTTTGTTTTAACGCTTTTAATCTGATTGTAATTCACGAAGCATAAAAACCGCTACGCGCCCTCCGTTGAATCGTAAATGTGACCTCAGCCCTCTCTCTCTCTCTCTCTGGCAAAACACGCCGAAAAAAAATGGATCTCGCAACGGATAAAATGAATTGTGAGGCAGTAGTGTTACAATTGTTGCAGTTTTTTCTCGAAGACTTTGCATCGGCCACACCAGACTTTTTTAATCATCCCATTCTGATGATCCGAGCCAACAACAGTGAGTCAACAGTGGCTGAGCATTGCTCATAATATGGGGGAAATTGCGAGCACTACCAGCCAGCAGACAGGCACACCAGCTACAAAATTTAGGGTTTGAATGAATTTTGATTGAGTGCACTTTGATGCAAATTGAGGGAGTAAAGCATATCATCAGCAGTATGAGAAATAGAAGTCTCATAAATGAATATTATATAGACAGCAGCGCACGATGTCGATGTGAGGAAGACGATGCAAAATTGTAGAATGCAAAGAGACTGCTCAGCTTTCTGTTGAATTGAGAGCTTGTCTATCTGCTCAGCTGAAAAAGATGTTTAGGCACGTCAATCACTCAAAGAGGCAGAGAGAAGAGAGAGAGACGCGAGCGATTAATTAAAACATTTTCATTAATTCCGGATGCCTACCTCGAGAATAAAAAATTAACTCTTTGTTTCAACCACTTTCACATTTTCAAAATGTTGAGCAAAAATCTCGTGCTCAGTTGCAAGCAGTGCATACTCCGTGTCTCCCTGTGTGTGGGGAGTGAGGATGAGTGAGATCACTCGAGTTACTTCTCACCACAGCGATACAGATATTGTACTCTCGTCGATTTTTTGGAGAGAGAGAGAGAGAGAGAAGACATCTCGCTGTTGATTAGCTACTCGTTTTCCCCTCTATCAAATCTGAGTGCTGAGAATGACTCCATATTTAAGGCAGGTCTCTATCTCTCTTTCTTGCGCTGTGAGGAGAGACTGTATGACGACTAGACTGACTGATGAGTGAGAGAGATGTATGGTTTCTTTCATTTTGAAAGAGGCAGAGAAGAGGAAAAAAGTTGTTTCATATCAGTTGAGGTTGGGGAGTTGATTTCGAAGATGTTCAACTCAGATAGTCAGATAGTTGTAGTCTCCCTCTCTCTCGCAGGGTAATTACAGTGATAAGCCAACAAGCCAAATTGAATGACTTATACACGTTCATGATGATGATGATGATGATCATGAGTGATTGATCAGTGGGGATTTGACTTTGAGCCTTTCAGAGCGAGTACGCACCAAGAAGAAGGAAACTTACCTGTACTACTTGTGCATGAGGAATTTTATAGTGACAAGGGTGTCTGTTGTCCGCAGATGGTCGTACGCACGGTTTCAACTCGTAATTTGAAGGAGTCTTAGAAAGAAAAATATAAAACAGTAATAGATAAAGGAGTACCTTGTCTTTTGCATCTTTTCCCCTCCACTAACGATTTCGGAACATGAGTCTCTTTCTTAGGCGACAATGAGGGAAACTGTGTGTTGTTGACAGAAATTTGACTTGCTTCAGCTCTGCTGGAAACGTATAGTCTGAATTGTGGTGGAGGTCGCATTGAGCCTTCTTCTGACTTGTATTGCGACAGCGTTCCGCTGAAAGCGTGTATTATGCACAAAACGTTGCACAAAGCGATTCCTCAAAGGAGGAACATTTTCTACAGGATTTGTGTGGGAGAATGAGCAACCACGTCGTTGTGGAATAATTAGTGTGGGCCCACACGTCCTCATGAAGGTTGTTCTCTATTGTGGGTGAATATTGAGAGAGAGAGAGGAGAAGGAGGATGCCTGCCTATGACTTCTGAAATGGGATCCTGCTGCCGATATTTATTTGGTTTTACACGGAAAACAGGATTGAATGTCAACCTCACTTTTTGATCTTCGACTCTCGCTCCCAGCATCTCGGATCACACAAAGATGGATTTAATCCGAACAATAAGTACTACCAAGCAGCAGCAGCCTTTGGTACATTTTTAGTGACATTTCATTTTATTGCTCGAATCTTTAATTTCATTCCTCCTCTGGCGTACGAGGCAGACTTCAAGGATTTCGTGGAAGGAAGCGGATGAGGCGCTGTGCTTCCCGAAAATAGCAACCAACTAACACGCAAGTAAAAATCTTAAAAGGCAGATCTCTCACTCTCTCCACAGTTTGACCCGGGTAGTAGTGTGGAGCAAGCCAAAGGATTATGTACCTATTCCGCGTTTCCACTGTAATGACTCTCGCAAGCTCGCACACAACATCGTCGTTGTCTCGTCGTCGTCGTGAATATCAAACGAGGCTCAGGATTTACTTTAATTTATTTTTATGGGCCCTATCCCCGAAACTACAAATCTCTCTCAGTCTCTGTGTTTAAAATTCTCCACTTTTTCTTAAGCCCGAGAAAAAAATTACAATACTTTGCAAATAAGTCGCATTCTTATTTTTAGCTTACTCCTCAACATGCGCACGATTGCATGTCTTTGAAAAGTTCATTTTGAAACGATGCGAGATACGTCATCTAATGGCTATTTAAGAGCGACATTTCTCTTTTCTCTAAGCTCTCGTTTTTACACAGACAGTCATCTTGGACACATTCTGGGCTGAGTAATAAGCTTGTCTTGATGATCCCCTAAATGTGTGTGTCCGTGTTGTGTCGCTGTATGTGGTTATCGTCGTCAGAGTGTTACCTTTTCCTCTGACAGATGGATGTGGAAAAGGAAAAAATACGCGGATTGGTGCAATCCTGCACAACTTATCACCATTAGTCTTACACATTCTTTCCTTCACTCAAAAGAGAGAGAGAGAGATGTACAATCGAAAATTTAATTTTTATTCGCTACTCGTTTCATACACAGACACGCATTACAATAAGATGTATTGTGACTCCTTGATCCTCATCACATCTCATCTTTCTCTCTCACTCGTATATCGTCTACAGTTTTTGTATTCTCTGAATAAAATTGTATCCTCTCTTCTGCGTGTTCCCTTAAGCGGAGATGTAACATCATCGGTTCAGTCATCTTCTTGAGAAGAAAAAGGGAGAGAGAGAGTTTGCAAACAGAATACTAATTACCAATTGTGATAATCTGAGTGAGCAAAAGGAAAAGAAGGAGCAGTGCGAGAGAAGGCTAAACTGGACGGAAAGGATCGTCGGTTTGACTCTCTCTCTCTCTCTGGCTCAAGTATCAATACGCTTTCTATGTGGATGCCGTGACTTTGTGCTTGAGTTTAGCTCCAAGTTATTGCAGTCAACTGAGGAATTGAGAGAGAATATTATCTTCTGGTTGAAATATTCAAGTGTACTCACCCCGAGGCTGGTTATGAGAGAGATGGAGAGTACCTATGTATAAATAAATACTTAGGTATGTTTTCAGACATGTTTTGTAAGATTGGCAAGAGAAAGATATGCATAATATGACAATAACTGATTTCGGTGTGGATGTATGGGTGTAGCTACCTTGACTTGCTATCGCTCCTTGGTTTCTGTTTAAAAGATCAAGATGGGATGGAGTACGAGGACTGTGTACCTGCGTTTCAATGGATATGCGGACGTCTTTTGCATAATGTGATGGCAAAAATCCTCATCGGTAGCGGCGGTGGCTGAGGCGATGTTAGGACAGTTCGCACCCGAGCCAATTCGCACCCAAGCCAATTCGCACCCGCGGCTACGCCGAGGACTGTCAATGTAAAACAGCATGTTTTCGCC
>JAHZMW010002326.1:0-10764 GCA_027743745.1 Alloscopus bannaensis | reverse complement strand
GTGTATTTTAAATGGGAGAATGAAAAGTTCGACAAGTAAACAAATCACAGCAAAAACCTGAACAAATCCTCATAGTCCCCTCTTGAATTTGCGTACTCTTAGATTCGTACCTTTCTGAAGGGAATGGCGTCAGATCTGCGGGATAACCACAGGAAATAGTGGTTGGACACGTATTGGAACGCGTTGGAGTTCTCCACGGAGCAAAATCCGAAATATTGTCCAATGGTGCGGGATCTTTAACCCATTGAAGAGCTTGAGTGACACTGACAATGTACACGTCTTCCTTTGTTGCCAAATAGTCAAAAAATCTAGACAGAAATAAGATTTTATTAATACAATAAAAATTAGCCAGTAGATCATCTTTGAAATCGTGATTTGAGCTTACCTGATGTAGCCTAATCGTCTCTCCCAAATTTCATCGCTCCCAGTCCCGTTGAGCCAGGCCGAATGGGTAAAGATACCAAACGGTGCTCTGGTGCTTTCATAGTGGTCATTAAAGTTGTTGAGCAATAGGTTGTACGTTGTGTTTTTTGTGTTAGGTCTGTAATATCCGCTGTGTCATATCGCTCACCGAGTTCATTAAAGCCGTCAACTGTGAAAGTAAATTGAAAATCTTACATTGGAAGGCAACTATCTACCATTGCGCAACCCGCGTTGTTGTCCCCTTTCATGTCAATCATTGGGAAGGTCCAGAAATTCGGATACTTTCCAGTAGGACACGGGGGTATTTGGCAATCTTGCGTTGAAGCATAGTCCCCAGTGTATGGCCAAATTCCGGGAACACGGTGATCCCAAGTGGGCCTCCAACATTCCCACTCAAAGCCCCCAGACGACAGGGCAGCGTACATGTTGTCTCCTCCGATTTGAAGGAACGGGGCTCGCATTCCCTTTATCTAGTGTGAGTAATTAAGAAATGCAAATCTTTTCCCACATGTAGAGTCAAAAGGTTACAACTTATCGTAGTCCTTTACGTCGTTACTATCGATTGCTGCAAATGTCGCCATTTGTTCTCTCTGCATTGACAATTCGGCATGCCAGCCGAACACATTCATTCCTGACCAGTGGGCGGGGTTCGTGTTGTGAGTAATGCTGTGCAAAGCAATTTCCTGCCCACAACTCGTTCACCAAGGTGTAGTCGGTGTACTCATGGTTGATGAAGTAAGTTGTTGAAATTGGGTATCCATTTGGATTCTTCCTGGGAAAGAAAATGTCCTTGTAGAAGGGGAAGTTAGTCGACAGCACAGCATCATCGAAGGTCAATAGCACAATCTACGCATACGACTGGGTGTTCAGTGTGTTATTGAATGCTTGCATATTATTATCTTCTCTTTTTCCTGTTTCAAGTTAAGTACCTGCGGAATAGCAGTTCCGTTAAGAGGAGGGGTTGACGAGCTGCATCTACAATTCGGCAACTCACATAGACTACTTTGAAGGCAGGGTTGGGCAGCCTCTTGGGCCAACGCTAAGGCCAGCCAAAGGACTATTGCTACTCCTACCCCAGAGAAATATTTTCCTGTCATGATTTTCACTTTAAAAAATGATCCGATCTAATTACAATACAGGGGGAGTCTTTCAGTATGTTCAGTATGTCTTCGCTTGAATTCCACGGATTTTCTCACCTTATATACGCGAGCTGGAACACTTGAGACCAGAAGAAAGCCAAACAAAACATTTTTGTAATTTTTGTAGTTTTCCAACTCAACCGGTGAAATTACGTAGATAAGTACTGACGTTGTGGTGGATTTAATTCCACACTGCCAAGTGCCACTTACACCAATGAACAAATTAAAAGGGCATAACTGCAAAATCCAATCAATCTAAAATGCCCTGTTCTTCTGTGTTTATGCTACCATCATTGATGAAATCAATCAATCTTGATTTGGAAAGGTGAAGAATAAATGTGCGTTGCTTCTTTTACGTCAAATATGCTCAAACGTTGACGTTTTTAGTTTGTTCAATCAATGTTATAGTTGATTTTGCTGCTGTCAAATGTCAGTAATCAATTACTTTGAACGTGGGCACGTGCTGGAATTATACTCGTGTGTGAAAGGATGGATTAAATCGACGATTTGCGTGGATATCTCTGCGCACACAAATTCCGAAACAAAGAAGTGTTTTTGATGATGACCGCCGATTATGACATTTTCTGAATGAGTCCGCATTAGTAGCTGCGGGTTATCTTGTTTACAGGTGTTGGTCGAATGGACTTGAGAAAATGCGTTCATGTAGAATTCGGACTTTGCATGCTAATCTGTGTAATACAGTTTTCCATTCTCCAGAGGAGTGAGGATCACTTTTGCACCACAATTGATAAGCAAATGAATCAAAATGATTATGCGGGATGCACACTAGTTTGAAAACTACTAAAATTGAATGGAAGACATAAAGATAATTGTTTTCGATAACATACTTCAGCCAGAGCTACTGGAAATATTTGAATCGATCCATTGTATGCTTACAGATGCATATAATTATTGTTTATTGGATTGACTTAATTATAGACACCTGCTTTTGTGACCAAATAGTCCATCGAAGGTGAATTTCAGCTAGACATTTATGTCAATGGGTTCTGTAGTAGTGTAAGCCAGTAATTCTTAAAAAACTCAATTCGCTTAGTTTTGTCATAAGTATATCTGGGTTTCCACCCCTAATGGCATGGCTTCTACCCGGTGCGTGGGCGCCTTCGTTGTGATCTTCTCAACAAGATTGGGTAAACGTCTAACAGAGGTAAGGCATAGGTACGTCATCCCCACCAATCAAGAGAAATTATAGAACCTCCGAAAGGTCTAAGTGGAACACGGTACGCAAGAGTGGCTAATCGACCACGTTAAATCATTATTTCAAACGCAAATTATCATTAAATTGAGCTTGCGAGTTGTGGCGTAAGAATGCTGTGCATAGCAATAGCCCTTTTGCAAAACTTTGTTACTCGTAGTTAGTAGTTGGTTGGAACAAATGAAGATGGACCATTTTAAGCATTTAATTTTTTGCATCATTCCTGATTTGCGTCAATAAAATTCCAGTGAAACCCTTTCATCGTAGATATAATTTTACGATTTTCTAAATCACTGAAACAGAGAAAGTTCATCCAATTGTAACTCGTAAATCGACGGTCCCTGACCCTGACCTGTTAGTTAGTTATGAAACTGTCAACTTTTTCCAGTCCTTTTACAACTCATCTCGAGAAATAAAGCCCCTTTAGGAGAGCTCAAATACGACCTGGACAGTTTGTAACGCATATATAATACAAATGCAAAAGAACGGAAATAGTTGAGAGAATCTTCAGTGTAGTATCAAACTTTATACTCTCTAGTTTGTCGCTGGAAGACTTCTGTAGTAAGTTCTCCAGTATGTCCCAAAAATAGACTTGAAAGTTTGAAAGGATTAAATTTCATCTGAGTGCTGAGAACATATGTATGAAATGTTTTATTCATACTCACACACTTACAAAACTCACGGACTCGCTTTTCATATAACACTTACTTTCTTCTTCGTTTGAATATTGTAATTGGAGAGATGAGGAAACAAAGCAAAGCAAAGATTATGCTTAAATACTAGACGTCAAGAGACAGAGAACTTTCATGTGCAACTTTTATGGAGAACTGATAAGTACTTCGGAGAGCACATTCAGATGAAACGTACTGTTATTCAAATCTTTCGTTTCGAGACATGAATTATGTAGTCATTCAGAGTTGTAAAAGGACAGATTTTGTGCCGAAATGAGTGCAACATTGAATTTGCCTTCAGCGCAAAAACACCTATAAATACATATTTTAGGTTACGAGTTTATTAGCAAGCATCACATAAATCCTGGCTGAGAATCGACAAACTTACTACTGCTTGCTGTTGTACAATTGTGACTTGCAATTGCAAGAGTACTCGTTTAGTGCTTTTGGATTGGAGTTAGCTTGAGCTCCAAGTCTTTCGGAGGGGCCAACTGAAACCCTATTGGCCTTCCTCTGACTGGGAGCGGTGTCTTCGCAGACGGCTCGATTCTGAAATGATGTACCAGGTGAGCAACTGCCGCCTTGGATTCAATCAACGCGAATCTCATGCCTACACAAAACAAGAAAGAATTTTTTTAAATGTTCTAATTGAACTTTTGTACCCACTACAAATTTGCATTTACAGATCAGAACAGTAGTTTTAATTTGCTCGTAATACAGTTCGTCGTGATGCATAGAGTTCACCGGGATGCCAACCATTGTTCCCTTTGGTACAAACAAACCGGATTCTGGATCCTTGTAGTCCTTCACACACAGTCTTTCCAAACGACCGGCTGCGGGGTAGTGTCGGTTAACCTCTGTACCATAAAGGAGAGTTTATTTCAGTACCTGAGTTTTTACTAAAAGCTCGGCGACATGGTGCATAGTTGGATTTACCAGAGAGAACCATGTCCAAGTACACAAGATGGCCAACTTCGTCATAGTCCAGACTCCCGTCAGGCTTCACAATCTTGCCCACTTCGCTCCTTAACTTATCCTGCACATCTTGGTGAGCCGCAAGCAGGTACGAGGCCATTGTGATGAAGTTGCTCGTTGTACTGAATCCAGCAAAGAAGAAGACCAAACTTTGCGCATTCATTATGTCCTCTGTGAGATACTGCTGCTTTTGAGCTCCCCCACCGAGTTGTGCCTCCTTCTCGAAAGCGTTCAGCTCATCCGAGCCTTCAGCCTTCAATTCGCCTTTCTTCGCCTCGACGAGCAACTGCAAAAAGTCATTTCGCTTCATTTCCCCCTTCATTCTAGACTTGAGCCCTTGATCTAAAATCCCCTCAAAGAAGCCGAGAGCCTCCATGTCGAGGAGACTGATTTTGAGCAAGTTGTACAGCTTGGGGAGGGCAAAAATCAGGGAGAATTTGATGGCTTGCTTCACGTTCAAGTCAGCCAAACGGAAAGCCATTGTAGCAAAGGGAGAGTTGGGGTTCTTGATCGTGCCCGCGTTCATTCCGAATACGGCGGAGGCAATCACGTCAATCGTGTACTGGTTCACTGTCTTCATCATGTCAACCTTTATAGAACCGTCAGGGGACGCTTTGGCTTTGGACGTGAGCTCGTCAGTCCATTCTTTTCCGACAGAGTTGAAATAGTCCATCATTCGACGGATTTTGCCTGTCGTGAAGGTTGGTGACACGGCAGTCCTCACTCCTTTCCACTCATCCCCTCGTAGGGAGGGTAACATTCTGTAGTGGTCAGATGAAATTCTTTTTTATTAAAGAAACACAAGTCGCCCATTGAATAGGCAGCACAACTTTGAACAAGGGTGAGTCTGCTGTCTGCTGCTGAAGCAAGAGCTCAAAGAACATGTAACATAATAAAGACTTAAATACCTTTGAAGCATGGCATCCTGGCTAGAAAAAAATTGTCGCCTGTCTGTAACAAAAAAAATCAGAAGTTATTAAACGTTGATTCAGAAATCAGCCATTACATTTCTGGGGGGATCAAGCTAGCATAATATAAACTATCGGTATATCTATACACTATTTCTGATATAAATATGATCAACTAAACTAAACAATATTTCAAAATTGCAGATTTAATGCGTGATCATCTGTACTTACCAACAAAATAGTCAAAATCTTTGATGAGAATCTTTTTGATCAGCTCGAGGTCCTTTACGAGAATCATTGGCTTCCCAACGTCCATATAACTGATATGTAATAAATCAAAACGTAGAAATATTAATCAATGATATTGGATATACCAATACCTAAGAAATCATTCCGACGGCAGCACAATTAGAGTATTTGTATTATAAATCTTGAGTGGGTGCTTCAAACTGGTACCGAATTGTTTGTTTCTGATTCCAGATAGACCTTCAAGACTTTTAAGGCACCATTTAATCGTTTAGTGTAATAACCAAGTTTAATTTATAAGGCATCTTTTGATACATTATATGCCTGTAATACTGGACGCAGTAATAATTTAAGTACCCAATAAATTTGTCCGTGCCCATTCTCTGATATGCATAGTCGTCCGCCGCAAACATGCACTTCCTCTGGAGGATCAAGTCGAGGAAAGAGAAGCCAGGAGAGGTGTCAATCTGGCGAATCCCATATTTCTTCCAGTATGTCTTCTTCTTATCTAAGTGCAACTTGAAGTACACCGCCGCCCCAATGACAGCGACGACTAATAGTGCAAACCACATCTTTGTTTCGGAGATTTGGGCTAATTCAAAAATTTATTACGGCTAGTGCCCTTTTATTTGCTGGAGTCCACCAACACAGCGTTTCCAGCTCCAGGTCTGACTGTCGACTAAAGCTTTGCGCCTCAAAATCACAACAACAACCTGTAACAAGGTCATTATCATTTTTTCGGGTGTTGGGACCCACTCTCAAAACGTTTAAAATTAGGCATGCTCAAAAATACACGCGATGGATGTGGGATATCACTGAAGCTTCAAAATCGCATTGTCCAACAAATGCTGTAATTCCAATGCATGCAATAATACAATGGTCATATAAATGTAAAATACGTTCTCACTTCGCATCATCGTCATCATATTAATGCTGTGCTATTGCCAGAGCCGAGGGAAGTAGTAGAAATATATCACGCTCAACAAACCTTCAGCAGCAACAGTCCATGATTTTTTGTTGCGTTCAAGGTCAATATGTTATGAAAGCATGACGTTGCCTATTTGAACACAGAGGAGAGCAAAAAAAATCGTCAAAATAATAATGTGTTCAAGTCATCATCACTATTATCATTCGGTGGGTTGCAGATTAGATTAGGCATGACAGACACGTCCTTTTATACATTGAGTGCATACTTTCTATACGTTCTCCATACCACCAGTTTTGCTGGAACACAAATTCAAAGGATGTCCGACAATTCAACATGAGTGCAAAAATGTGAAAATTGAACACGTACATCCAGCTATAATTATTGGACATGACCATGACGGACAAGTAGAAGTGGCTTGAAGATCTTTAAAAAAACATTACAATCTCACAAGTATGGGTAATTGAGTGTGAACTTGTAATTTGAGTGTGCCTGCTTATGTGGCTACAGCATAGGTAGTATGATGTCAACCAGTAAACAGCAACTTCAACTGAAGAACAAATGAGTAATATTTTTGCTTATTGGTTTTAGTTGATTTATATTCTACCAAAAGTCAAAAGGTGGGAGTTTATGGGTTGAATAACCTGCGAACACACCAGTAGATTGGACCAGTCTTGAAATGCTGACATTAAACTCTTTAAACTCGGCATTTGACACATAAAACCTCAGAACCAGCATTTACTTCGATTCATAAAAGTCTGCAATTTTTCATAGTAGAATCATGATGGCACACACCTTCCAATATGTGGTTTTGTTTGGTTCAGAACCACTACCAGTAGAGATGTTTTCATCTTTTATCTACCGCATTTCCCTTCAACATATTAAAGAGCAAAACCCTGGAAGAACATATTGTACAAAACAAAGTTTTCTTATCTTCAAACAGACTGCGTCGGAAAGGACGTGACTGGACTCTTATCAAATATCTTTTGTCCATTATGAATTCTACTGACTTGAATACTAATCAGTCAAGAAACGCCTAGTACCTAGTGGCACTACTAACCTACAATTTTTACATTCTGGAACTTTGGAATCCAAACGGGACTGCTGGTGTCTTTCGTCGAGAACCAGAAAAATTTATTATTCTTATTTTTCTACATTCCAAACTGCACTTTCTTCAGAGCGGAGAAGAAGCACAGAATCCAGGAAAAAAATCCAGTTTTCTTCTTTCAAAACGTCAACTTGCCCCGATTTAATATAATCCCTTGGTTTTCCATATCAATAGCACATTCGTTTCCACAATTTGTATAAAGCTTCCTCCCTGTCTGCATCCTCCGGATGATGACACAACCACTTGTCAGGTTATATAAATACAGAGAAACCCCGACCGTTATGCATTCATGATGATTTCATCGGTGAAGCAAATATTATCCTCCAGTCTGTCTCACTCTCGCTTTGCTAAAGCCTTCTTTTCAGAAATTGCTCAGTGTAGATCTCCCTTTATACCTTTCTTCAACTTTTCTTTGCTACGTCTCAACAAGTAATTGAAAGTCATTCCATTTTTTCCGTGAATCCTTAGTATTCCAGTTATATCCATCTGATACTCTTGTTTCAGACCTTGAGCCAAGTGGAAAAAATAATCCTGATTGTTGAAAAGGCGCGTGCAAGATATATTGCTTTTTGAAAGCGTTGGATTCGTTTGGAGTCGGAAGTGAGCTTAAGAAGGGAAGCTTTACACTACACCGTTTTTTTACCACTCACGGCACGCATATATATTTTGTATAATAAAAAGGCGAGCAGCAGATTGATCTCGTATTGATTGGCGGCAACAGCGGCCAAAGAGGATTTCAAGAATCCATTTCCACAAACTTTAACATAAAAACAGTACAACTCGTTTTTAAACTTTCCCCATGACGTTTGACAGCTCATAAAGTCAAAATCGGTGATGTATGCCATGTCTGCAGCCGTGAGGTGAGGCAGTTTATCCTTCATCAATAGAGACTCCCGTTTATGCCCTGAAATCCTTATTTTTAAAACGAATTTAACCCTATTCTCGAGTTGGTTAAGATGTTAAAATAAATATGGAACAGTTGAGTGGAATTTTTAACTTGGAGTATTTGTAATTTGATTGTGAGAAATATTCGCCGCTCCATATTTAAGGTTTTTTCTTATGTATTTAAGGAAAAAAATTGGGTTCTCTCGCGTCCAGCATTGGAGGTGGAGGTCAGCGAAAAAACACGTTTCCTTCCAGCACTATTTTCCTTCCAAATCTCAATTTGATTTTGTTGCCTCAAGATTGGGCTTAAATGTGTTGCCATTTTTGTCACGTTAGTTTTAGTTTGAAAACTGTTCACAACAACCGAGTAACCAACCAAGCATCTACCTGGATCTATTTTTCTCTTACGGCAAAATTTGTCAACACATACTTTACAATTTGCAAATTACAAAGGTATGCAATCCAATAGCAAACTAATTTCTGCTTGATGTATAGTAATTACATACACACATTGTGTGCAAATAAAAACAAACAATCCTCCGGCGCATCGGTAACTTGATGATTGCTCAATGTTGGCTATGTACATATAACAGACTAACGTTTGTTGGCAAAACGTGTGTCGAACAAGATTTTTCAGTTAATTACACATGACGTTGCATTTTCTTCTACGTTTCATTCCAGTCAAAAATGATTAATGAACAGGGATGGGTAATTGAGCATTTGAAGTAATTGAATTGAATTAAATGCATTAATTTTATTTGGTAAAAGTAATTCAATTATGCATTAAATTAAATGCACCTGGTCTCAATTAATGCATTAGCATTAACTTAATTGCATTAGTCAATTGAAAGTTGAATTAGAAATTTTTTTGAGTGTCAAAACTCCAGTTTCTTTAATATAATATAGCAAAAATATTATATTAATTGCGAATGTGAAACATGCCTTTTTGCTCACAAAAAATTCCATTTCTGTGTTTATATACATGTGGGAAGGTTTTCAGTCAATTTTATGAATCGTACGTGCAATATTTTTCGCTGATATTAGTCTTCGAAGTTATAGAGTAAAATTGATGTAATGCCCATTAAAATTAATGCATTAACTGAATTGTTGCATTAAGCATTAATGCATTAGTTATTTCTATCTAGAATCCTCAATTAATGCATTAGTGATTAGCATTAAATTAATTGATAATTGAATTACTTGCATTAAATTATTAATGCATCAATTACCCAAGCCTGTTAATGAAATATGGTGAACACAGGTATGAAGGACAAAAACGGTCATTGTCTGCAACTCAAGGCTTCGTAAGAATGCTTGTCATTATCAAAGCTGCAAAACTATAACCTATATCTGCAATATAATTTAAAAAACGCGTCAAATATAATACCACAAATAATATCGCATCACAGCTCAACAGTTTTGTCAAATAATGTGGAAACTAGTGGCCGATGGTATTCTTGAATACAATATACGTGCAGATAAACACAGCTAGCATGGCTAGCGTGGACCCAACAAGTATTACATTAAAGAAGAACTGAGTTTGTGTGTATAAAACGCAGGTTACACCATATTAATCCGTTGGCCACTTTCGCCTTTTCTATAATTTTACACGCAGTTGGACTTGGCCAATTTTGACTTCGGGACATGGCTGCTTAAAAAGTGTTACAAATTGGAAATTACTCGCACTGCAAAATCCAGTACGCAATATGTACATACGTTTACGAACACAAAACGCCAAATCTTCTGGAAAAGTCAGCGCCTTACAACATACAAAGAAAGTGTGTTTGTGTAAAACCCAAAACTCGTGCAAAATGGACTGGAGATTCCAGGCAGGTGTTCTGTTATTCAGGACGTAGCATTCATTTTCAAATACATTCTTATCTCAGAAGATGTAGTAGATGACTCTTTTGGATGCGGAATCTTTGTCGGAGTTCATGCATCAGCTTAGAACATCTCAATCAATGAGTTACGTGAGGGTGTATGCAGCATCTCAAATGGTTCCAATCCGACATCCGACATTACACAACCCAGGACATTTATAGACATTCGTCTCAAATTGAGTTACGCCGTGAGAATACCGGTACCCATCATTAAGCAACAACCCACACGCCGTTGATGGCAGTTGACTCAATGAGCATAGCAGTTCGTGTTCCCTTATTTATGGCGGCCATCCATATATTAAGATTGTATCGGTTGTCCGTCCGGCCGTCCGGCCGTCCGGCCGTATCCTCGATAACTTTTGAACGCGTTGACTTTTTTGAATTCTGAAAA
>JAHZMW010002325.1:0-16059 GCA_027743745.1 Alloscopus bannaensis | reverse complement strand
TCACAATTTCTGAATCAATCATTAATCATTCGTGCATTTATTTGGTTCTGCGAGTTCATTTCCCCCAGTTTTTTCCTCGATCATTTTGTTTACCAAAAAAGGGCGAAGCACCGTGCTCGCCCCCTGAGGATGGGTCGCTTCCGTCTCACTCCGCCCCGACGTGAAATGTTGGCCAGGCGGGGCGCTCCAAGAGTGAGAGAGAGACTTTTTTGAACAGGAATTTACACAAACATTTTTGTGGTCAAAATCGATAAATTCGGAGGAAAACGGTGGAGATTATTAAACGAGTTTGACCGAGAAATTAGTTTTAATTACCGTGACCGTGTGTTCGTGACGGGACGGGACGATGAGGTCATTGACGTTTGAGTGAACCGTGTCGTGTGAATTGGCTCGTGTTTGTGATGGACAAGGGTCAAGGGCCTGCGGGTCACGCGTCCAAGGTCGTCGTGAGAAAGAGACTGCAACCGTCTGAGAAGCAGTTGAAGCAGCAGCAACACCACACTTCCAGTGGTCACCATGGTGCGCCGCAGCGGCAAAAGAGTTTCTCCGGGACGACGATAATGGCTGGGCTCTACGACCTCGAGGAGACGCTTGGCAAGGGACACTTTGCCACTGTCAAGGCTGCCAAGCATGTGTTCACCGGGGAGAGGGTAATCCACTAGTCTTCGAGCCTTCCGTTGCCAAGGAACGTGTGGTAGTAACATGTGTGTTTGATTTGGCAGGTGGCAGTGAAGGTGATAGACAAGACGAAGCTGGACACGGTGAGTCAGAAGGCGCTGCTGAAGGAGGTGCTCTGCATGAAGCTCGTCCAGCACCCCAACGTCGTCAAGTTGTACGAGGTCATCGACACCAGCTCCAAAATGTACCTTGTTCTCGAACTCGGCCAGGGCGACCTCTACGACCTCATCCTCAAGCAGCAAGGTACACAATCAAACGAATTCGAGAATCACGATTGTATAATGTGTACTTATTCACACGGTCCCCATGGCTACATGATATTGCTCGCAGGTGGTCTTCCAGAGGACATTGCGCGGGTGTATTTCCGTCAGATCGTGACGGCGGTGTCGTACTGCCACAAGTTGCACGTGGCGCACCGCGACCTGAAACCAGAGAACGTCGTGTTCTTCCCCCCACTGCCCGACCCGGGTGGAGGAGGAGCGAGCGGTCATACGGTTGCCAAGACGACGACGCAGAGCAACCCAGCTCTGGGTCATCAATGCTGGCAGTGGTGGGCGCAAGCACAAGGGCGGCGTCCTCAGTGTCGACGAGAACAGCGTTCCGCTCGTCACCAACAGCAACATTAGCGAGCACGACCGGGAGCGCATCTTCTCCGAGATGGTCAAGGGGGGCATCGTCGCCAGCTACGACGAGATACGCAGGTGAGTCGCTATGGCTACTCCAACTACTTTATTTATCCAATTACTTTAATTCGAAAGAGATTGAACAACGATTGCATTTGTTTTGAGCTAGTTCGCTGAAGAGCAACGCGTACAACCACGTGACGTCGACGTACTACCTGCTGGCGGAGCGTTTCCTTCGCGACAAGGCGCGTTGCGCGGAGCTGGTGGAGCGGAGCAAGAGTCCCGGCGTGAGTGGCGAGGGTGGTGGAGGCTCGTCGTCGTCGTCGTCATCGCCACCGATGATCATCCGGAGGAAAAACTCGCACCAGTTCGAGGACGTTGTGCTTCCATCGAACGTGCCCAAGGAGGAGCAACTGTCTCCCGGGGTGACGGAGCGGAGTAAAGTGCTGGACGTGGGGGAGGGGGCGAGTGGGGCGAGTGGGGCGTGCGGGAGCAGGAACTTGGCCGGGCTGGACTTGGAGACTGGGGCGTCGCTACGCGGGTCGGGGAGAACAAAAATGGCGCAGTCCAAGTTCGTGTGCTTGCCCGTGATCGAGCCTGGCGACGATGACGACGACGAGGAGGAGGACGAGGCGGTGGAGGCGCCGTGCGTGTCGAGTATACGGTCGCCTAGGAACAGCTCTCCCCACCACCCTCACTACTACCACCACCTGAGGAACGCGGGGAAGAGTCCGACTGGGAATAGTGGAGCGCCGGGGAATAGCGGGGCGGGGGAGGGCGGGCGACAAGAACGACACGGCGGGGAGGAGGGCGAGGACGACCGGTCCCGAGCGCAGAGCCCCCCGCTCCACTACCGCCGCACGAAACTGAACAAGTCGCACCACAGTCACAGTGACAGCAGTGACGAGGGTGGTGGAGGAGGAGTGGCGGGCGGTAACCACGGGAACATGCTCCACGTGCTGGTGACCCGCCACACGGACCACGAGCGTAGCCCCGAGTCCCCTAGCAACACGAGTACGAACGAGCGTCACCACGCGACGGAGCGCGTGCTGATGAAACCTAGTCCTAGTTACGACAACAGTGTGGGGAGCAGCGGTGGCGCCGCCGGTGGCGAACAATCCAAGAAGAAACGGGTGCTCTTTCTCAGTTGGTTCTTCAAGCGGAAGGGCAAGAACCGCGCCAACGGGATCTACAAAACACGGTCCTGCGCCGAACTCAAAACACGCGCGTGCAACGCTCCTGGCGACTCCAGGGGCGTTGACCCCGCCGACGTCAGCGTCAGGGAGTGCTTCGCCGTCTGCAACGGTAACACCAAGCGATAAGTCAATCGTTACTCTTTCTCTTCTTTTTCCCACAGTCCCTTTGTTTTTGCAAATAAATATGCTTCGTCCGGGTGTCACCCTTTTGTACAAAAAATATAATATGCAAATTTCGTCGTCTTTCTTTTGCATGTTGGGCAAATTTGATTGCATTCGAATCGCGTACTTTCAAATTTGATGATCGCGTTGCCATAAAAAATATATGCAAATTTGATGGTATTTCGCTTGCATTTGGGCTTTCATACCATTCGCATACTTCAAATTTGATGATCGCGTTGTCATACAAAATATAGCATTCGCATACTTCAAATTTGATGCTCGTGTTCTCATGAAAATTTCCCACAAACTTGCTCATCAATTTGCACACAATTTTGTACGTTTTGCACATCTACCGAACCCAGTTTATTGCCATAGAAATAATGAGAACAATCAAAGAAATAGCAACAATCCGCATCACATTAGACTCATTCGATCCACAAGTTTGCTCAGAGTTCATTGACCTGCGTGCATCCCCGTTGACCCAGCGCCCCTCCCCACCAATCATGGAAAACTTGCCAACGCGGACGATCGTGACGTCGACCCACTCGCCCATGACGTTTCCAGGACAACCGGTGATGAGACCAGGGTCGACGAGGACTTGCTGGTAGTACTTGTTGTGTCCGACGAGGAGCACCTTGTCGTGAGCGATTTCGGTGACGAGGACGCGCTGGACGGAGCCGACGAGGGTCTGGGTCATGTTCGTGTACGACTGGAACAGATCGTTCAGCCGCTTCGTCCGTTGCTTGACTACGTGCGTGGGGATGCGAGGGAGCCGGGCCGCGACGGTTCCGGGACGAGGGTAGAACTGGTTGATGAACAGCACCGGGAACTTGTGCGTCGCCACGAGAGACATGCTCTCCTCGAAATCTTGCTCCGTTTCTGTTGGGTAGCCGCAGATTATGTCCGTTGCTAGCGTGATGTTCGGGTGGCGGGATTTCATGAACGTGCAGATGTGCGTGAACTGCTTCCGGTCGTACTCCCGCTTCATCTCCAGCAGCACCGGGTCCGCGCCCGACTGGACGGGGATGTGCAGGAACTCGTACACGTTCGGGTGCGATAAGATACGGGAAATCTCCTACGCAACGCATTTTTAACAAATTAGTACGTGCAAATTCGTTTTGTTAATTTCAAACTTGTTTTCGGAGCGATTTGCGTCGGAACATTTTATCTCGGGGATGCAAAATCTTTTGTCTGGATTTTGGTAGGGAAATTCAGGGATCTCGGAAATTAGATGGTTAGAGAAAAACTATGTTCCGAAACTTTGTACGAAAGATTCTGGCAAAAAAAGATAATTTGTGAATTTTGTATATTTTTCTCGGATTTAAACACCCAGAAAAAATATCAGTTTAGTGAACCAAAATGGGACTAAATAACGCATGAAACGACAATCCTGAGATTAAAAGATTTTGCACCCCCGTTTACAAGACGGTCACTGACCTCCAAATGATCGAGAATATACGGAGGGTTGGTCATGCCGAGTCTGAGCATCACGGTTGGCGGGAGCACATCCACGATTGCGTTCAGGAGGTCAACGATCGTGAGTCCGAGGTCAATGCCCCAGGCGCCCAGGTCTTCGCTCGTCAGCCAGATCTCGCGGATTGACTCGTGCTCGCACACCTGCGTGATCCGCGAGGTTATCGACTCTGCAACACGAATGCATAAAAAAATTAAAGCATGCATTACGAATTCGAATAAATTTGTACCAAATTTGAAGAAAATTGTATGCCCACCGATGGAGTAGCTGACGAGCATCCCTCTGGCCAACTTGGTTTTGCAGTACGTGCAATTGTTGAGACAGCCGCTGCTGATGGGAATGATCTCGATGAGCTCGTTCTTCCGTATCTTTGGCAACGACAAGTCCGCCCCAGGAGCACGCACGCCTTGGACCCGTTTCTGCTGCGTGAAGCAGAGGAGATTCCCCCTGAGCGTTTCCTCGACGACCTCGACCACCCTGTCGATCTGCTGCACGCCAATGATACTCGCCACGGAGCGGTACGACTTGTCAGACTGCGGCACGCAGCCCGCGAGGACCAGGTGCTTTGACGCGTCTAGCGCGCGGGTTATCTCGTTCTTCAGGTGCTGTTCTGACGGGCCCTTCACTGTGCACGAGTTCAGCAGCACCACGGACGACGTCGCGTAGTCCGATGCTGTGGCAATTTCATCAAATCACATCAACAATTACATCAAATTTAATGAAACGCATAAATTTGTGCTAAAATTGTGTTAAAAATACTCGTGGTCTTGAATCCATGTTGATGGAGCAGCCCGGCCATGTACTCCGAATCAGAGTTGTTATGGGAACACCCCCACGTCTTCAGGTACACGGTGTAGTTGGCAGGGACGATGTCGTTCGAATTGTCAGGGATTTGCGACGCAGTTTCAAGATTCGCTTTGGTTTTGCTGCTCGCAAACTTGCGAATCTTGACGGACGACACTGGCGCCGGTCTCGCGATCAGTTGAGGGGTCGCGCCCAGGTCTTCTATGTCGTTCAGTTCGAAACCCATGGCGACGGCGAGATTATGGGCGTTTGAAATCTGAATCGTCGCATTCGCAGTGGAATTCGACGAGATTTTTTGCAGAGTGATTATGAAATGATGAGAAGGATTGCGTTTTTTGTTTGTTGATTTTGGACTGCAGAACGTGAGGGATTTCTTCGGGCTTTGAAGTCGCGCGTTTCGGATGAGGGGCGACTCGGGACGGGGTGGACAAAGGAGAAGCACAGCGTTTTTGTCTTGTTTGAGGGGGTAAGAGTTGAAGGGGTGAGAGTGCTTGAACATGCAATGCATTTCTGTCTTGGCTCAAAGATATAAATTAGCTGCGCAAAACGCATCATTTAAGTCTACATTATTGTAACGTGAAATGAATTTTTATCTAGACTGAAAATTTTAATTAAATTGCTCCGCAAAGGGTTTTTTTCAATACCAATAGGTCGAGACAATTTTTTATTAATTTTTAAATAAGATTTAACAATAAAGCAGAAAAGGATTACCCTCATCACTAATGATAAGTGACACCCGTTTTTTGAACGTAGTAACATTCAGAAGCAATTGCGCCTGTTTGTTTATTTGCGATAAATCACATAATTAATCACACATCGTACACTGTGAAATTCACATAGGCGAGCGTGTCTACTTATGGTGGTAATTTTAGGTATCGAAAAATGACCGGGCTAAAAAAAATAGCTGGACTAGTTGAATGCATGTTCGTGAAGCATTGGTGAGATTCTCCTGACTTTGATCGATATATGCGATATTAGGGCATGTGCAGAACTCATTTTTTACTTCATATACTATTTCACCCATGACCGGTTGACCCATAACCCAATTCACCGATAATCTATTTGCCCATTACCAATTCACCGATAACCTGTTGGTCCATAGGGAATTAACCCGCAACTGATTCACCCAGTAGCTGCGGAAGCGGGGGGATGAGGGGACGTTCCCCCTGGGCTCGGCAAGGCGGGAACAAGTATCGTCCCCCTCATATTTCCAAGAAAATAAAAGAATTAATCTAATAATTTAACCAGTTTCTTCGCTATTGAAACAGCATATCATTTTGTACCATACCATTGGTATTGTACCATACCATACAGCGCAGGATTTTGTTTTTCTGCCTTAGTTTTTGTCGTGGACCAAAATTGGCTACTTGGTTTGTATAAAATACATTAAAAACCCGTATAAAAATACCGAACCCGCGAGTTGGCTGCAGTTAAACATTAGGGGTTAAAGGTCACCAGCCAGGGTTTGGTTGGGTCAGCATGCAAGTTTTTATTGCATTTTTGTGTGTATAAGAAAAACATTTTTGTCGGTATTTTCCCGAGTTTTATAAAAATAAAAGTCGTAAAAGTTGAATAAAAATATTTGAATACTAACGTAAAATGTTTTAAAATTAATCAAAAATATTCAAAAATAAACCCGGAACCACATCAATCAAGTCAAAACGCCTTTAAAATTAGCTCTCATATCCAAGAAATAACTTCAAATATCAAATATCTCCAGAGCGCCTAAGTGACACGGTTAGGCACTGTTTCTAAGCCTGATTGTGTGAGCGGTTATTATAATTGTAGGTAATGCGTCATAAATGGCCGGCAAAAAATTAGTCGGTAAACGTGTTTTTGAATGTGTGAAGCATAGAAGTAAGTCGGTGGGGGAGTATACGGGTAGTTAAAGGTGATGATTGCCCTGGCTGTGACAGATAGATGTGAAATACCTCCAAAGAGTATGGTTTTTTGTACTATACAAAAAACCATACTCTTTGAAATCCCCCATAATACACGGATACTGCTGTTGATTTTAGTTGTTGAATTTTTGTCATGCAATCCGGTTTTCGTCGAAGATAAACAGTTTGGTTTCGGGGTGTTTGTTTGCCAATTTCCTGCAAATGACATCGTATCACATAATTTATGATTACGAATATGCGTCCCGAAAGCAAAAAAGCAGATTGTGAAATATACAAGCCCTCGTGGGTCTTACATTTATGATTTATAACATCCTCGTGTGGAATATCTACACCTCTACCAAAGAGGTACGTTAAAGAGGTATTATATTGAAATTGAAATTGAAATTGAATGATTTATTGTCTCCTGGATCCAGCACATCTGACATCAGAAGGCAGCATAAGCCATAATTCGACAGCTTTATATTTAAAACTACATTTACCCCAAGTTGATTTTACATTAAGTTTAGGGCACAAGTAGTCCTTACTTCTCGTACTCGAGACTTATATTGTTTAATATCGGACGATATTCGGTGGAATAAGAATGGGAGTAGTTGTGTTGAAGAAAAGAATTATTTTTAAGACTGTTTGGAATGAGCAATCTGTATTCAGATAACAAGAATATCTTCAATGAACAGGACTTTGTGTTCTGTTAAAAGTACCATGAAAGTATATATGTGTATGTCATTGGTTTTTGATTCGGCGATTTCTAATTCACACAAATTTTAATTACAAATGCCGACAGCAGGGTCTGCTTCCAGCTTAAAATCCAGCACCCGAAGAGAGGATTGGTGTGCAGTGAATAATGTAAGGTAAACTGCTATGTGGTTTATTTTAGACTTTGAAGTGCACAAAAGGTTGGCATTTCCACGTCAGATGAATATTCAACCGTATTGATTCGATGTTATTAAGACTGGAACGAGCAATCTGTATTAATAAACAGGTCCGATTATTTCTGAATTGGACTACGTATTACCACATGTGCGAAATACAACACCAAAACGTGTTTGGATTTATCTGTTTCGTAATGGCAGCAGGTAGTTGACGACTCGTATTCGTGTCTTGACTCTGTGGTATTTTTAAAGCGAAGCGATTTTAAACGTGCTATCAAAGTGATAATTGATAAATGCACTCGGCGTAATGAATAGTTGATCCTGAAAATATAAACCTCACGTACGGAATTCCGTGTGATTTAAAACACGTTTTAGCTGCTACTCGGCGAAACATTAGAAATACATTCATGTCAATTTGTACGCGTAGATGCACGATAAATACAATTCTTTAAATCCAGTGATTTTAGGACGAGATGAAAACTGGATTCCGTGTGAATAGTTGGAATATTTACAACCTCAGATTACGTATCGGTATGATTGAAGACGACAACTTTGCGGACAAATCAGGAATGGAACCGAACGCCAAGCGTTAATTTTGAGACTTGTATGAACGTTAGCGTACGGTGGCATTTTATGCAATTTTTTCAGAACTTTCAGTGTGAACTTGACCATGCGAACATGCACTAGAACAAAATGAACAATGTTCCTCACAAGAACACATGATTTCTAATAAAATTAATCGCACCACGCACCACGTTCTAATTAATCTTTACTGTGTCACAGGTTTACAAAATTGTACAATAATAATTTTTTTACAAACACAACAACCAACCAACGCACACGACTCACAATATCTCGTAAATTCGCAGCGTAAATCGCGATTACCCCGCAATTAAAAGCACTCAAACCAGCACAAACTACTTGAACAACTTAGGTGGTTGAAGCTGGCAATAGAAAAAAAATCGCATCCCCCAACCTGCGTAAACTCCAGTCATAAAAAATCGTGTCACCAATCCCACCCGAGAGTCCAAAAAAAATCCACCCCATGCATACGCAACCCCTCTACGCACGCATCCCTCGTACATTTTTGGCAACGATGCGTATTCGTGAGTAAGCCATACATCACACAAACGCGTACAAATGCACCCGATCGCGTCCCCCAAAAAAAGAAACGGCTCATCCCACTTTTTTTTCTACACGTGCAGATTGGTTAGAAAAAAAAGGTCTCCCTCTCAAATCACTCGTTCCTTCCATCGATCCATTTACATCCACGTACAACTCGATTCCTACGATTTTTATACATTTCCGATACTTTTCAAGAAATGGCGACTCAACGTGATTATATCACTACAAGATTCTAAGCAAGATCCTGAATAAATCATGCGAGTTTTAACCGTTACGATCCCGAAAAAATTCCGCATATTTAAATATATTCTTATTTCGCCCGTTGAAAAGAAAACGGCCCAAGAAATTATTCAACCCTTCCTCACAAAAAACGGCGACAAAAAATCTCACCAGAATAAGACAAGGGTCCCCGTAATCTGAATACGCAAATGCGGCCGTGAGAACGCGTCCCTTATGCAAATCGCTGCATATATTCTGCATACATAAACCAACTCCACCGTGGGAATAAGGAATCGCGTAAGAAAAAAAAGACTGTAAAAAACGTGACAAAAAAGGAGAGAACCCCTTTGAGCCCTTATACGAACCCTCTCAACCCTTTCCTGCGCATCCCAAAAACGAACCCGACTTGAGCAGCATCAAAGTTCTCTCCCCCTTTTCTCCCGTTAACCCTTTTTCGTCCATTTTTTATACACGCATTGATATAAAAAAAATTAGAATAAGGATTCCAGAAGAAGCTACACTCTCCTCTGCTCCTTCTCATTTGAATAGAGCCAAGATGCGCTTCTTAAACACTCTCTCACGAGAACTCTTCACTCTTCTCCTGATCCTGCCTCCGACCACTACTCGCGTTCGCTCTCTCCGTCTCCATCCACTTTACACACTTCAACACGCTTAACTACGCGTTTAAAATTTCGAAAGTTTTGAATAGTTTCGGTAGTTCGCTAACTGGATTCTCGACTGCAGAAGTATCGGATAAACTCGTAAGTTAAACTTAACGATAAAGATTTAACGTGTATAAATAGAGAGGAATTGTAGAAACAATCGAAGCCCACAGACGATTAGATTCGTGCGTCTCTCCCACGAACGAGAGAAACCGGTTTTGCCAGTGGGTCCAAGATGCGCTTCTTAAACACTCTCTCACGAGAACTCTTCACTCTTCTCCTGATCCTGCCTCCGACCACTACTCGCGTTACCTCTTCTCCGTCTCCATCCACTTTACACACTTCAACACGCTTAACTACGCGTTTAAAATTTCGAAAGTTTTGAATTTTCGGTAGTTCGGTAACTGGATTCTCGACTGCACAGGGGATAAACTCGTATAAGTAAGTTAAACTTAACGATAACAATTTTACGTGTATAAATAGAGAGGAATTGTAGAAACAATCGAAGCCCACAGACGATTAGATTCGTGCGTCTCTCCCACGAACGAGAGAAACCGGTTTTGCCAGTGGGGGTTGAGAATATGGGATTCTCTTCATTTTTTTTATATAAAACACACTCGCTCAAATAACCAACTTGGTATGTATGACTTTGAGTTTGTTTCGTGTGGCTACCCCCACACAAGAGGTTGTTCGCATTGTTACGATACTCCATGTTAAAAAAACGACGACAAAAAATCTTTTGGGGAATAGAAAAAAACTCTGGTGGATGGATTTTTGCCATCTGGTTACAGCGGATGTTCGTTCGCTTTTTTATACGCTTTTTTATACGAGGGTTGATTGTGGATGGACAAAAAACGATTTCATTTTAACGTATTTTTTCAGTGGCGATCGAGTTGCGGATATTTTGGATAATAAGTCCCGAATTTCACTGGAGCGAGGTATAGAGTTTCTTACATTGTTACGTTCTCGTCGTTTTCTCGCTCACGAGACACTTTCCCGTTTGGCCAATGCCGACGCGGAAAAACTGGCTCGGTACGCGAGAGACGCGAGCGACACTGTTTGTAGGAACTTCATACCGTGCTCTTGGGGGTTGCGGGGAGGTCGTCACTCTTTCCATACTCTGAACGTGCTGGGGAATGGATATTTGCATTTGGAGTGGATACTGGCGAATTACGTGATTCCTGGCGCAGACAAACGGTGTCGACGGTAACGAGTGTTAATTCTTTGGTATATTGGAGAAACCCGTTTTTTCTGTGCGTTTTTTGCAACAACTAGTTTGGCGTCTATAAGAGTTCTCTTCGTGTTAAAACTTGCGTGCAAATTTGAAGCATTTCCTAACGTCAAGATTAGCGATTTCAAATGTTTCTGTACACTAAATCAAGGGAAACGACTAGCATACCAGCGTCGGTTTTCACTCGATTCTAATTAAATCTAATCAAATTTTCACGCTTTAAACATGCTTAAACGTGGCTGTGAGACCTTGTCTTGATCTTCATCTTCACATTGCTTACTGGCGACAGGGGATCCGCGTCGCATTCCCCACTGTTTCGGTACGTATTTCTGTATCGCAATTCCATCAAATTTGATCAAGTTTGTATACGTCAACCGCTTTTTCCCGGCCTTTCCTCTTCAGATTTGCCAATTTAATAATCTTGATCATTTTTAACCGCCATTAACATGTGCACGTCACGAACACGTCTGTGATGTTTGATTCTGCATGATTTACGTCAGCTTATAATATTTTTCGATTTGCGAGTATTTCGCTACAACATAATTCATTTTCAAATTTGCTAATTTAATACGAGTGACGCTGCGTTAAATCATTCCCTCTTGATTAATATCTTGATTAATGCCTGATACGTGAATATGATTTGTTCGATTTTTTCCAGATACTCGGAGCCGTAATACTCAAATCTGTGTATCGGGATGTTTTGCGCGGTGTGTTGGCAATATTCTCAAAAAACTAATTTCGTTACGTTATTTTAGACTGAAAATCTCTCCTGTGTGATTTTCACATGACATTGTGTGTGCTTTCACTTACGTTCAGTTGATTGCGAAAAAGAAAAGATGAATTAAGCGCAAGTGAAAGATTTTCCGGGCAACTATAAATTTAACTACAAATTTTATACAAAAAAGTGACTCACCCCTTGTTGAGCAGTCATAAAATTTGATATATTATGTGTAAAAATAGAGACATTTATTTATAGAATTTGGGCCCTTTTTTCGTGGCTTGCGCATGTATTCGTGTGTGTCCACTCAGGTACAATCTGTATGCCTTTTAAATTCAAGCACGGGCACGATTATCTGATCAAGTCATACCGTTTTATCGATACATAGATTAACTAACTACAGTGTTGGTAGCCGACTTTGTCAACTTGCATGCTCTTTGATATTTATTGTTTGTCGAACAAAAACCTTTAATAAGCGTGGATATTTTTTTATATTGGCATCAGATTTTATTTGAATGCATACAGTTTAGCGACATGTGAAAATACTTTACTATTGCCGGTGCGCGTCGAAAAACAAGCCAGCTAAAGTGTAAATTTAGCGTGTAGTTTTAAATGTGAAGCAAATTTTTAGCTACATTAAGTCGCTGGGTGAGATATCGCATATACAAGTATCGATATTGTTAGTCGAGACGTTATTCGACGCACCTATTATCTGATGCTACGTAAAACCTTCATTGTTTATTGTTCGATCGTTAAAATTTGTATATTTTTTTAAAATGGTTTAAATTATTGGGTGATAACCTTAAGCTAAATATTGTAACAAAATTATATGCTGACAAATTTTATATATACACATTTTGAGACGTCATTTAACGGGGTCATATACACGAATCAGGTTTTTTGTGTAACTTAAGTTACTACTTACAAGTTACTACTTAACACAGCTCTTCCGAGATTTGTTGCACTAAACGTATTAATGTGTTATGCCAAACCCTAAACCTAACAATGTCAAAAGATATTAAGAAAAGGTATCTGCTGCTGCTTCTCTGCTGACAAGGCCGTATTTTCTCGGCCCTTCACAAGCCCGTAACGATGTAGTACAATTATGTATAGAAATATATCAAAGTATATAGCAAAGTATGTTATCTGTCACACAGGTTTCACACATCTCAACCTCAGAATATGAAGTTTTTGGAGTAAATAAAAAGCCAAGCACCTTTCAACTACAGAATGCATGCGTATTCCATGCAACCTTGATGTTCTCGGACACTTTGGAAAAAACGGAAAAAATGAGTACCTACTTTGCCATGTTTACATTGTCTCGTACTTTCATGACCTTCGTCCATATTTTGGGTAGCAAACTATGGTTATCAATACTCGTGGAAGGTTGTTTTAAAGCTTGCTCTAACTATGCAGCATTTGATTTTCCCAATTTTTCCCCGTTTATTCCCACTTTCCCATTTTTCCCACTTCTGAAAGGGACTGGATGGGAAATTTAATGTCTGTAACTATGGTGATAAGTATTGTGTTGAATAATTTATCACAGCCAAACCTTGATCATTGACTCATATAAGCTCCGCTTTTATTACACAAACCTTTACCAGCATAACATGAATTTGACGTTTCAGATCGCTCCAGCCAAAATAGAAAATTTCCAGTCTTTCATACAAGTTATTTTTGTATACATACCTAAATAGGAAACACGCACCTCAAGGCGGGACAGTACACCAGACGGCCCCGTTGCTGTTGGAGTGGTAGTGGACCCACTGCCCCGACTCGGTGGTCCTGAAGTAGACGCCCGGGTTCTCAGGCACGGCACACCCCTCCCCCCACGACACGCTCGCGACCTGAACCCAAACGCGGGTCCTATCCTCGACCACGAGAGGCCCTCCACTGTCGCCCGCACAAGCGTCCTTGCCCCCTTCCCTGTGGCCCGCGCACATCATCCTCCGGTTGACGCGGTGGGCGTACATGTTCTTGCACACTTGCGGGGAGAACACGTTCACCTCCAGTTTCTGCAGCACGAGCGGAGTCCCTTCCGCGTCAATGTCTGGGAGACCCCACCCCGCGATCGTCGCCTTCTTGTTCGAGTACGTTCGCAGGTACGAGCCCAGGTCTGGCAGGCAGATCGAGCGCGGCGGCTGGAACGTCGCGTTTAGGTCCGACGACTTTGTCGAGAGGTCAAGCGGCCGGGACAGCTTCAACAAGCACACGTCAAAGTCGTTCGTTCTGCAAAAGCAAAATTCACAATTGACAAAACCCTTCAGTACAACTTGAGTGCCGTGTGAAAATACCGGGGCATTGTGAGATTCGATTGCTCGGGGCACTGTGACACGTCTCACAGTCCGGGGCAACTTGACACGCATTCAAGGGTAATCTCACGTCACCCCGAGTTAAACCTGTGCAAATGATAAGCAACCGCGACTCACTCTGACACGTAGAGCGGATGCACAATGACCTCATCGACATTGACCCTCAAACTCCCGTTGCCCTGGTCGAGCTTGAGCAACTCTTCGGGAGTGTACGTCCGCGCTGAAACCTTGTCCCTCTCCCTGACGACGTTGAGGTTCGGACTGGAGTCGAACGCGTGCCCGTTGATGATCACTTGCATGTTCCTGTAGTCCACAAACTTGCCCTTGATGCAGTGCCCCGCCGTCAGCACGAACATGCTGTTCACTATCGAGCCTCCGCAGAACGGCTGCCGGGTATTCGTCTCCACCAGCGCCACGAGCCATGGGAACTCGGACTTTTTTGCGTTCTCGCCCCCCACGATTCGGTCCTCGTTCGGTTTCGTGCCGCAGTCTGTACTTAAAATAACTCGTTTGAGACTTTTTCGTTATGCATATTGTGATTATCAATAAACTTGTTTCTGTGGCTATAGCGACTCACAGCACTTGGGACTGACGATGGGCGTGAGCGGCGTTGGGAGCGGTTGCCCTTGCCCCCGCTTCGAGCACGAGACGCTGCAATAAAACAAGTTGGATCCGTTCCGAGGCTTGGTCGGAGGACGGATCACGGTGAACTTGATGTAGAGGTCGCGGAGATCATTGGCCGCGGTCACGTTGACGAGGCGGGCGTTCCCGCACAACCGTGAGTAGCCTTTATTTCCGTCAGTGATCTCGGCAAACTCGTTCGCGCAGTCGCCCGCAGTTTCGCACGTGAGCAGCGGGATGCAGGGCTCAGTGCCCTGGGTTACAAATCATACAATCGTGTGTCAATGACCTCTTGATAATATCAAGTAGGCTATGCCTCTGGTAAGCGATGATTTGAAAAGGTATGAAACGCGTATCGACTCACGATAAGACTCCACTTGCACGTTTTCTCGATCCGCTCGTAGATGGAGTCGTTGACGGCGAACTCGACAGGATTGTGGTACGGACTGAAAAACATTGACTCTGAGCACTCGAGCTCCTCGATCACCTGCGTCCTGGGATGCTTGTCGTAGTCCACCGGGTCGCTAGGGCGACGCTTCAGTGTGAAGAGGTACGGGAACATTTTCGAACCCGTCTCCGTAGCCTTTGTCGTGTTCGTCACGTTAGAGGCTGGCGTCGTCGGCAGTTCCGGGAGCATCAGGTTCGACGTTGTCGTTGACAACGAGGCTGGAGGGGACAGTAGGCGCTGCAAATGCGGGGGATCACACAAACTTGTGAACGAATTTGTGGGTAAAAATGGTGTACCAGATTATCGAATGATACCACAATTACAAATTCCCGTTCCCGTGGTAACTCACCTGAAGTGGCTGCAAGCCCAGGGCGTGTAGGGCTAGAGGGAGCAGCAACAGAAACAGAGGTGCGAAATGCATTTTCGCTCAAGTGAAATTCATCGTCACTTTATCGAGCTCATCTCACACGACGTGTATCCTGCCCATAAACGAGTTTTTATAGCCGATTTACTCCGCTTATTTAAGCGTTTATGTGCACATTAATGCGTAATAAATTAGGAACGCGAGAAGTTAATTTTTGAGAGAGAAACCAAGTGAAACACATTTATTCAAACTCTAATCTAATGGAATAGGATGATTATCATCTGCCACTTTACAAATCTGAACGTAAATACAATCAAACTAATAACCCTACTTGCTCTCGTTGGCAATCTTGTTGACGAGGAACGGGAGGATCCCGCCGCTCTTGTAGTACTCCAGCTCGACGTCAGTGTCGATCCTCGCCACTGTCGTAAAGTTCTTCCCCGTTGACGTCTGCAACCAAACAAAATCGGTTCAAATCAGTAACAAACTAATTTAACTTTTCAAATACAAAATATCAAAACTCGCGAACCACTCACCACGACCTCGACGGAGCACTTGGGCTTGAGCGCCCCCTTGACCAAAACGTTGAACTCCTCCATCCCCGTGAGCCCGAGCGACTCTGCAGTCTCACCGTTCAGAAATTGCAACGGCA
>JAHZMW010002324.1:0-16992 GCA_027743745.1 Alloscopus bannaensis | reverse complement strand
CAAGTATTACAGATTTAAACAATGAGAGTTTTATTTTGAAGTTGGTGTGAAATGGTAAAATGCATATTCTCAATTTAACGCGTACCTACGTATCGCACATCGGTGAGGATTAGGTTCCCAATGGTGTGCAGCAGGATGATAAACATTAAAACAAAGGGCTGCAGGGAGTTTACCAACATTGACTAATGGGAGTTTGTAATTGTGCTGAAATACTCAGGACAATATGCTTGGTTTTCTGTAGCATACGCGGCGATGAACTATCAGTACAACTCGATTACCCTTCGGGACTAAAATCAGAATTTGCACTTTGTATTAACTATGGGTTGCAATCAAATGATTTGGACATGTAAAAATTTTTCTGTTGACGCAAGTCCATTCACGGATATTACATTGTCTGTAACTGATCATCGCATCTGCAACTGATCTGTATTTTCTGGAAGTCGGGACTGACCTCTCTGTTGTTAAACATCGGAGATTTGGTAGATGGCTCCCGGTAGTATTAAAACTTTCAAACTTGATAAGTTTGAAGGTTAAATTTATTAAATAAATATTAACTCGCTTTAACGCTACATTTAAGCGGACCGACTTAATTTTACTATATTAGAACTGTGAAGGGGTGTAATACCATTATAAGAGGAAACAATTCATACAAAACCAAAAACCAAGTGTATATTCTGTACATCGAGTTTTGCAATGGTAAAAACTTTAAGTTAAGGCATTCCTTATTCATGGCGAAGTTGTTTGAAAGCTCATACTTTCTTACTACATACGAAAACAACAGCACTAGAGATGCATTGATGCATACATGTTTTGCCGCATACAAACTCGACGACTCATGCTGGCTAGTTCAAACATACTCTTAACGATAGTAAAAGTAACTAGCAAAGTACGCATTGTTGTGAGTCAGCCAAGGCAGCCTGTGAGGATGCATTATCTTTATATGATGTAGGCATACAATGAGACAAGAATTTCAGTTTCATTTGAAGTACGCCTAGCGTCTTGCAGATTAAGGGTAGCTTACTGGCAGTCGCTCTTTTGCGTGCATGGCAAAAGGACGGAATATTTTTCTGTGGCATGTGCTCTCCAAGAGATTTTCAAGAGATCTTCACCTCATCTCAGATCCCATTGTTGTTTGTGAGAATGCGTGTGTGACGTTTCGTATTTTGTTTTGGATGATAACAAGAATCGGTGTGTGATCCTGGCTCATCATCGTGCTCCATCATAAAAAACCGCATTTGCTGCGTACTCTGCAACGAGAGCATAGTTTCATGATTGGGCGTGATCAAGTGAGACACCACACATGCACGGAATCCGGATGCTGAAAGCAAATGTGATTTTTTATGCAAAGTAGTGTGGAATGGGATCATTGGTGTAACAAAATTCCTGGATATCTGCTTTTTGTTAAAAAGTGAACTAGAATTTTGAATACATCATACCAATCTGGAATTGTTGGATTAGCGTACTCCAACGTTATAACCTTCGACCTTTTAAAATGACTGAAGTTCTTCAGTGATTAAAGTAAATTTCTTACGACAAGGCAAAGGATTTAATTAGCATCTACAATTGTCTGATTCCAAAAGTCAAGGTAAGCCCTCAAGAATATTGGAACACATAAATCGACATGCATACAAAGTGTCATGATTTGCAAAAGACATCTTTGCAGAGTCTTTTAAGGAGTTGGGATTGTTTAATTAAGGTCAACGATCTCCATTTGTCGTGTTTGCAACTAACAAAGATGTTGTTTACATGTGTGTGTGGGCATTTTTCTTGTTAATTGGCAATATGAAAAATCAACGGTAGCGCAAGAGTGATATTTGCTTTTTTACTGTTGACCTTCTCTCAGACTTCGCCAATTCGTCGCGCATTGCTATAAAAAGGTCTCCGAAGTACAGTAGACAAAAAAGGTAGAGATATCAGTTTTATGTCAATGTATTTGATATCAGCAATTAATCTCTGATGAGATGGCAAGGTAGGACGAGCTCAGCTGCATCTAATTGAGATGCCTTGAAACTTCAAGATGGAAAATTGCAGAAAACTGATAAAAAGTAATAAAGACATTTTCGAATGCTTCTCTTCAGTGAGTGTGCCAAAGCGCTTCTCGTGTTTACATATTTAGCTTAACGATATACTATTAAAAAATTAGGTGCTCAATTCATTTCGGCGCAAGACCAACCTGAAAGCAAAACTGGATTTGCTTGCTCTTGTGAGTAATTTAAAAAATCGTTTGAAGTCCATCCACCACCAGTTTGCTTTGTTATGGTCAGAGCTCGTTCTCAAAGATCAAACTTTTTAGTGGATGATCGTAGCTGAGTGAGCTTGAATGAGAGATTTTCACTTTTATCTTCATCTAGTTTTTACTTTGCGTTCACACTTTCGATCTTTCCTTTGGGGCTGCCTTACGAGTGTACACACGGTACAATTTTATTTACGCCTGCTGTATATAATACATACATGTTCAGGATTCATTGTAATATGGTTGTTTTCCAAATTTTTAAACATTTACCCACATAACTTGAAAACTATTTTCATTTAAATGCCTTAATTGCTGATTTTTAAATGTTAAATTATTCAACTGCTTGATCGGCGTCTTCAAAGTGACTATTATAAAAAATATGCCACATGAATATCTATAGTTAAAGCGCAACTTATGGAATTTGGGGTTGCAGCGCCATATCAGGTTCTTAAGGTGAGCGTCAGAGAGAGAAAGAGATGCCTTATTGAGTGAGAGACAGCTTGAATCTGCGCTTACATAAAAAATATTGATATGAAGTCTCATAAAGGTGCATTTTTAGAAACCATATGTAAAAGCAGGTTGTACGACAGACTTTCCTTTCTGTGGCAAGTTGTGAGTGAGGTGTTTAAGATAAAAACAGTATATATAATATACCTTGTAAATGTAGCCAATTTCTTTCCGAAGGGTTGCAAGACGTAAATTTTGAAAAGTAGGATCTACATTTATACAATTCAATTCAGCTCACAATGGTCATTCGCGTAAAACCACTGATATGGTTTATGGCAGAGCCATGTGCTAACGTTCAAAATCCTGAAAGCGTATTTTAACATTTCAATTTGGATGGAATCAGTCAATTTTATGTCGCTCTTTTATTTATTGTCATTCCCATCAGTGCAATTTTCTTATGTAATGGCTACAATTTTTGAAGAGGAGTGATACAATTTTAGCGTGATCTGCACACGCAGAATGTTTAAACGCTAATCATTTTGGAATCAGGAAGCCTTTATGGCTGATATTACGAGACGTCTTACGGTAACTACTCTTTGGGGAAAATGGAAAATTTTAGTTAAAGTCCAGCTCACACATCACTTCGCATATTATTACGCATCCAATCTTCGGTCATCAAATCAATTTACTCAAAGGTTTTTTGGTTTCTTATGTCGCCACACGCAGCGGTCAGCATTGCATAATTTTAATACATGCATACATTCCTTCTATTCGTTCGTCGAGACCTAGATCGCCTCCGAGAAAAAGTGACAACAAGCTAAAAAAATACAGTATAGTGTTGCAAGGTCTTAAAGAAAAACACTTGCTCGAAATGAAATTGTGTTAAATAATGCAAAAATCTTCATTTCAAATGGAGTCATACGTAGTTTATCATAACGAATGAATGAATGATGATGATGATTGATGAATAACCTTACTTTGGCTGCATTCAGTGTTGAATTGCAACAACAACGTTACGTTGCACACAACCTTTTTTCAAAAAAAGCAGCCAAACATGTTCATAATTTGGTAATTTGAAGCTAATAAAGGGCAAATTAATGATAGAAAATTAAGAAAACTGCTTTGTACCATTGTTTTTGTGCATGATAATGTGCACGTTGAAATATGTATGTTAACCTGTCGATTCTAAATGAAATCTTATTCACGAAAAAAGCCTTCATGAGCATTTCTGAGGAATAACAAGCATAATTACCTATATACGCTAACCTACGTAAACCCATTAGCATGTGTACATGCTAAAGTGCAGAAGCTCATTTTGTCGTTACTTTTGTTCGCTTACCTTGTGCAAGTTGTGATTGGTTGCAACCTAATAACTTTGCAATTTAATTTGCCAGAAATGCATGAAAAGTCAAAGCCAGTCAAAATGCACAGCTCATCTCCCCATAAATTTCAACTCAAATATATCGCCATAAAGCGAAATCAATGAAAGTTCACTTCACAAGTGTGTAATTTTGAGGTACACATAACTTTACTTAAAAAGCCAACGATCATCATCACAGAATTCTGTTGAGGTTTTGTATAAATTTGAGGCATTCCTCAGTAGGTAGGCATCGATGATGAGTTTGGTGACGCATTCAAACGAGGTGTAGTTATCCAATTTTCTGGTGAGTTATGATTTTAGTTTATCGATTGATACATAGCCGTATTCATTCATGCATGTCAACACCGTAAAAATGGCATATTTTATTTGTTCACTCCACTTACCTAGGGAGAGTGCATCCACATAGTTCACCTATGCCATACTTCCTTATAATTGGAATCTTTAGTTTTAAGATAAACTGTTTGGATACGCAATCTACGCTTCCTTGTTTTTAGGTAGATACGACATGTGTATTACGCTAAAGCTGAGATCAATGGGCAACAAATCTTGATAAATTTCTCCTGTAGACAAAAGCCATACAAAAACAAAACCAAAGAAAAGGAAAAGTTTGTGACTTTGTTATAAAAAAAAGGTTTGCAGTCTATTCTAGTATTCAGGTCAATAAGCAAAAGTTTTGGTATAAAAAATCATGATTTATCATCACAATCTTCATCTTTCGTCAATGCGCTGATGGTGGGATTGTGGTATTCTCCCCAAACTCTCGATGTTAGCTTCATATCCGTACGTCAAGTGAATCGGGATGGACTTGCTTCGTAGAATCGTGGGAGTAAGTAAACATGTTACGCTGCATTTACGAGGATTACTATCTCAAACCAGCAACCAAATGAAGATCCTAAAAACAAAGTGGTAGGTGAAGATATGCTAAATGAACATTACTGAAATAAATCTTTGCAGATTTATTTAGCCGCAAAAACAAACGCATCCGCATACATCGTACGCTTGTGCCTCGCAGTCAACTGCGTACACGTTGTAAATCATCACGTGCAGATATTTTGAAGTAGTCTGAGGATGCTGATCTTATTCAAATATAGATTCAGATACGCACTTGATGGGATGGGTATGTATTCAATTTTTTTAGACTTGGAAAAAACTCTTCCTTTTCAACCCATCTTCAAAATTCTTTCAAAACCATATTGATGTACCCATTCATTCACCTTTTTCTCTGAGCCAGTGCAAAAATCGTAAATTGGTTCTTTTCGTAAAACCCATGCTCATGTTCGAATGTTTAAAGTCAGGAATCCTCTACACCGCAACATACATTGACTCATCCGCGTGCATCATCAGTAGCATCCGCTGATGAGCTTGAGTGCGTTCCATGGATGACTGATAATCTGGGCAGACATTTGGCAAGCAAATGTATCACTCATGATGTACGTTCATTGTAGAATTTTGAACTTCAATGAATACGCGTAAACAATGTAGAGTGTAAAGCCACAGAAATAAAACGGCAGTAAGTAAATATGCGTACAACGGACGTGTCTAATTACAAACATTTCCTAAAAGTTGTTAAACACGAACTTTGCTACCTGTTGTGTGCTGGTGAATGTGCCAGATTGAAAATTACTTTAAAATGCCACATTAATTTTGCTGGGAAGCTGGAAGGACAAAAGTAACACAAGCTGACCTTCATCGTACGAAAAGGGCTTCGGTCGGACTTTCAAAAGCAAAAATTTAGTTTTTCACTTGCCTCTGATCTTTTTCGCATTTATTTTCACACTGCATAATCACACTCTGCTATCACGCCCCCATTTTAAAGACTACTCGTTAGACACCACAGCATTCAATTCATTAGGAACGTGTGTGAAACTAGTCAAGCTATGATTTCTTGGTTTCTAACAAACTCCTCTCTCTTAGGTATTATTTAGCGATATTGGTGTTTGTTTGCAGAACAACAAATAGGTTAGCACTGCTAATAGCAGTGGATGAAAAGTTCTAACAAAACGTCTTTGATTAAGGTTCTAATCATTCTGCACATATTTTGGAATGCTACGGATTACTACACACGGTAAGAGTATCGGACACAGAATTAGATCATGTTGGTGCTACGCAAAAAGCAGAAGCAACGCCTACCAGGGAATGTTTACGAAATCTCTTCATTTTTGCATTCTAGGTATGCGACAAAAAATGTGCCAGTCACACGAAAGGATCTTTATTCTACACAGTTGACATTCTATATTGCTAATCATCTCCAAATTTTGATGATTGGTTCTTATCTTAAATCTGATTGTGATATCACGCCAACTCAAGAAGGCCATGTCAAGAATACAATGACACTTAACTTCCAAGTGTATATATAAAAACACAGACGTTTATCATTGGTTTCGGTCTTGGCTTTCACATCTTCATATGTACTATAAACCGCATTGCTAATAATTCTCTAAGAATGCAATAAAAATGCACATTATACACAAAAGGGACTTATTTCGAACTCAGTATTCAGTCAGTGTACGTGCGTGCACAGCAGACAAGCGAATTTTTGAATGGACAATTTTTCCAACAAAAAATATATTGGACTCGTCAAAGCCACCCGATGAATGAAGCGTCTCACTGTCATTACTATCTATTCAAGCTAGCACGTCAGTCATCATTGAATCAGCATGTAACTTGATATCTTAAGGCAAACAGGGGAAGATAATGATTGTTGCCTTCTCCTAAGCCTGGTTTAAACGCGGTGTGTAATCCCCTTGTGGTTTGAATAACATGTCGACATTTTCTCTGACTTTTATATGATCTCGGATTTTCATCATGTTGTTACCTATTTGCTGAAAATAATCATGCTACTTAACTGCTTGAGTACGACCTACGTTGCATACATAATACAAGAGTAATTGTGCGTCTACAAAATCTTTTCAAGCTCTCTGCACATACACAGACACACGTGTACATGCAGTTTATAATACACATCATCATCGTAACGCGGTCATTACTCAAAAACTCTCAAAGGTATAAACTTAAACCTTTGCAATGCACTCCGTCATTATGTGTACGTAATGCGAAGGAAAGTTAAAGCAAACGAAAGGGTGAAGCTCCATTCTATTTTATTGTCATCTTGTGTAAATAATGGATACGTAGAGTTTAGGTATTTGAACTTTTCGAAAAGTGGAGAGGTTTTGTATTTTTTTGTGGAGTGCAAGTAAAAGTAATAATTGCAAGCATTCACTTGCCCTCTAACCACAGCTTTGTTCAGCCTGCATTGCGCCTTCACACACTGGGGGAAGATTGGGACAATTGGGACAAATTAAATTCCTTGTTTATGTACCTACACATATTTATATAGTACGATAATACAAGCAGATTGGTAGAGGTTTGCTAGAAATATATGAATATACACATAAATCAACGGGCTATCATAAGGTAAAAGGTTAACTTGTGTGTGTGTTTACCCAACAATGCCACTGCATTGCGTTGGTCATTCATTTTTTAATTTGAAAAGTTAGCTCTTCTTCGCCATCCTGTAATGAGTAAGCAGGACTTGCACATTGCAGAAAAGTGTATGTTTGTACGGAGTAAAATAAACAGTTTTCAACAAAAGGAGAGTACGCATTTGTTGAGATATGTATCTTGACAAAGCAAAATATAATTCCTCAGCTTGACAATAATCACAGAAAGCCCAGATGACACGCATTATTATAATCATCCTCAATAAAAACACATAACAAAAACAGTAGTGAGAATCTTGAGGAGTCACTTTCATAAGGGAAATTGTCTAATTTATTTCGCACGAAACCTCTAGGTATTCATGCAAACGTAAAGCTGTGCCTACGCTAAGTCAACATGTCACATTCACAAGTAGTTAGAAGACATTTGTTCTGTAGGTGAATACCACGCTCAACGATGTTGGCCGACACAGGGATTATGGATTTGAGCGCAGAAGACAATATACTCACGCACATACATAATACATTGTAGAGAAAAAAAATCAACTCATTTTCCTAGCAAAAAAATTGCAATTTTTATATAAACTTTCTCACCTCAATCCATATATATTAAGGGGGAGGTGCTTGTGTATAGTAATGTAATGCTTTGTTTGTCATTGGGACAGTAAGTTGAGAATTTTTTGATGAACAAGGAGAGCGATAATACAAGAGAGATCACATACATATAGCTTAAAGTTTCCTGCTAAATCAATCCCTTTTGAAACGGCAATGAGCCGTGTGACGGGAATGTAATGAGATATTGTCTTGTGATTTTGTGGTTTCTACCATAAAAATTGCTGTCTCTGCGAAGCTAATTTTTTGTACTTCTCCATACACTTTGCCATGCAAATTGAACACATTCGTGTGATTCACGACTTTCTTTGCGGTTGATGGTTTCTCTGAGGAGGCTTTAGGGTTCGGATGCTAATGGAGTCAATGTGATTTGTTTTTGTGAGCGCTTCCCTTCCACAGAAGGATAAAAATGATGAAACTAGCACTACATGATCTTAATACACCGCAAGACATCGAGAAGATTCCGTGAATTTATAAACAATCAGCTCCAAGAAGAAAATGTCGATGTCACAGACAAGAAAGAATCTTTACAGTATATTACCACTGTGGTTGGTATTGAGGATGTTGGTGTCATTTGAATCATGTTGTACTAATCAAAAGGTATTCCTCAAGCCTCGTGAATTTGTCATATAAGCCATATGTACACGCTTTGATTCTAATTGTTAAAATATGCATTAGGAAAAACTACATTTTTGTCTATTTAATTCAGAATGCAGTAATATCTCTTGTATACAACTCAATGCGCACAAATCAAATACAAGCAATTACAAAATAATTGTATTGTTTTACTGATATTTTTAGACCTGGATGCGTGTGCTCATTTATTGAAAGAATCATAATTTATTGTTTGACCACTGGACGTTTAATAAGACAATTTTCTTTAAATTTTAATATTAAGTGTGCTAAATTTATGACTAGCCTTCTTAAATAATTAATAATAAACCTGTAACAGCAGATTGTAGACAGCAATGAATACCTGGGGTCCAATCCAAATCAGGTGCTCTTATCTAGGTATCACACATACATATTAACCTTACATGCAAATCCATCAGTCCAATATAATATTATCAGAGAAGCTTTTATTCATTGTATCTCTGATGCCACCTAAGATTAGTCGGAGGAGTGTCACTTTTAACAACTATTCTTTTATTCTTTTCATTTAAGTCTGTGTCGATCCTGTCTTCTTCCTCTACAAGGTACGTGGAGACAAATCAGAAGGAAAAGCGCACACAGGAAATACTAACAATTTCCTTTCTCGCTGTTACCTTACAATGCTTAGTAGCACTGCTGAATTTATTTCTGCGTGAAATTCAATTTGTTGACAGGGTTAATTTCCAACCGAGGAAGTAGCTCGGTTAACTCGAGGCTTAATGAATGGGAATAAAATTAAAACCCCGAGCACTGTAGTGGATATAGTTGGTTTCTGCAACTTTGCCAACTCGTAGCGCTGCTTCGCACTGAAAACCTGTGATTGCGTGTAGGAAAAGCATTCCCCAGCAGACTAGCATGTGCGTATCAATCCATCAGAACTCATTAAGGCAAAAGTTTACTGTGCTAATTCACTCAAATATGGTCTACTATGTACGGCTATTTGTTATATTTTGTCACGATTAAATGGTCTGTTAGGTGACTGGTTAATCGGACCGATGTAACAGGGTTACAATTGCAAAGATAGTTTAAGATATGGAAAACATTCAGGCATATTTTTTAGACATTTTGTTATATAGTTGGAAAAATTTCAAACTTATTTTTTACTTTGTCATATAATGCTTCAACAATTTCAACGGTCATAGCATAGAGTTATCGGTATTTCAGTAACCGTTTCCGCTTTCCGATCTTACATTTTTATTGAATCGAAAGTTCATGAACGATAAGACTTTAATGAACGAGAACTTATTATTATACTTATAGGTTTTTTTAGACATATTGAAGATTTTAATGCAAGTAACAATGCTGCCACATAATAATGAAGACGTAAAGTCATCGTATTCTTTAGTTTTTTTTATCAAAGTATTAGATACATGTCAAGCATTGAAAATGACTCATTATGGCATTACGCAATGATAATGAATGGGGTTTAAAAAGTAATGACTTTTTGTGAATTATGTATTGTCAACAACTGTTTCACAATCAAGAAATGCTTACATGTCCGACATAGGGCAAGTAACCTTTCTTTGCAAATCAAAGGATACTCGTCTTTGCTCACTTTCCAAAGGAAGGAATGACTTAATACCGGAAATGCAATATGGAGATGCATACCGCTACCTGATGCATACATTACTATCTCCTCGAGTCTGTAGTTAAACAATGAATCTTTATAGATTCAAGTAATGACACAATTCTTTCATATATACTCCTAAGCCGTTTCTATGTTTGGATTCTGGTTTCCTCTTCATTCAGACATTACGCATACGGATAAAACCTTTGCGAATACAATGCGAGTTGGACATGCTTGAAAGAAATTATTGCGGCATTCAACAGAAGAGTATTTATGGTGCGTACATCCCATGTCAAATCATATCACTTCGTCCTATGGATTAGCAACTGTGTAAATTTCTCATTGCCTCAACGTAGGCCTCTGTGGATTCAGTATCATTAAAACGTTTAGGTGACCAGTCGTTGTTCAAGGGCTTCCTTCCACCATTTTCATATTCCGGATGTTGGTAGGCAATCTGTAAATGCGTAGATTTCCGCCGTGCCGTCTCTTGAATTCTCAGTCACTGTATATCTTTGAAACTTTTATACTATATTATACATGTTGCGTACAAAAATTACCAGCGGTCAATAGCAAAGCGAATAAGGTACATGCAACATCAAAATGGAAAATATTAAAAGGCAATCAGTATGATTAAATTCAAATTCTCTTGTCGGAAGATTTATCTAATGACGATTTAAGCATGACACAGGTACTAATAACCACAGCGGCATCACATACACAATCCAACAGACTAATTTAGAAGTCAACCGGGAGGGCAAAAGAAAGTAAAAATTTGATTTGTGCGACCATTCACATGCCTATGAACTCTTTTCCTGTTTTATTCAGTTACACTATTGTCTCGAGTGATGCCTAATTATAGTTTACAAGAGGTTGTATATTATACTTGTTTGACTGCAGAATCATTTTTGAAGACCTTCAACAGGATCATCCTTCCTTTCTGTTTTACCTGGATGGACGCAATATACAAAATTCTTAACGGGAAAATTTGCCTTCGGTTACTTGTTACACTGACCAAAAGAGCTGTCAAAACAAAAGAGGCTGAGCATAAAGAGCTTCTTTTTTTGCATAGAATCGCAAAATTTTTTTACGCCTCGTTTCATATACTTTCTTTGGAGTTGGGAGTAGGAGTATATATAACCATGTAAGGCCCTATAAATAGATTTATAACGTATTATACGAACTATCTTCCTTCATATGCATACGCACACACTTAATTTGCCTGTTACTAGCAACGGATATTTAGCACTTTATAATAGCAGCCCTGAATATTTTCTGTGTGCACCCTTTTCACGAGTTCTGCTATGCTTTTTACTAAAGTTGAACTCGTAAAGGTCTGGCAAGGATGATCACTCTTTGTGCGCCTTCTTCGAGAAATTGTGCAGAATGTATTACTGAATAGTAGTATGTAAAAGTTTCATGAAAACATGAAAACTTGCAGTTTCATTTGAAGTAAAAAAAAAGAGTCATGGTTTATGACTGTTTTGGTTTGCTTGGTTGCTGACCTACAAGTTACAGCTGACGAACTACTGATTATGATATCAAAGAAAGGGATTTCCTTTCCTCTCACAATGCAGACAGTTTTGCCAGTGGCTCGCCATTTTCATAATAAACGATGCATTCTTATTTTAGACATAGACAGAATCCTTTTTGAACGCTGTCATAAACGGAATTGCTAAAAGTTTCATTTTCATTACAGCCTCTTGTCTTCTTGTCGCACAAGCTGGTGACTACGATGATGCTCAGCGTGTTGCTAAACTATTATGATGATCATTATCTCTATGAATAGAATTAACATTCATTTCGAGCCGAGTGCGAGGGAAGCGCACACCGACTCAAATGCAATGCTGCTGGCAGTATTGAAAGTGTTTACACAGTTTTAGCAGTGTCGCACTTTTTGTCGTCCCATCTTCATTTTTTTAAATTATGGGTTCCCAGTAGATGAAAATGAAAAGGTTTGGTTGTCCATATCACGACATCGACACATGTCAAAACGTCGCTTAAACTACAATTATGGGATGATAGTGATGTAGGGTAATTGCTAGGAGGGATGAAAAGGAAACCATGAGTCACATGAGTCTTCTTACCCTTAATTATCTGAGTTGGCTATCAGCAGAAATGGTGAATTGACAGATGTTCTGGTGTTGAAGTGGCGATCAAGAGTACGATTTATTTGGGCACGCCTTTAAGTTTTGGTACGTAATCTTAATTTCAAATGTTGGTGTGCCAAATCTATGCGGAGTTGAATAGAAGGTTTTGGGGGAGGATACCGAAGCAATCTTTGAATATTTCATTTGCAGATAAACGTCTTAATGGAAACCTTGAATATGAATTCCGTATTTTCTGTAGGCATCATGTTACGTATGACATAGTCCAGTCACAAACAAATATTATTAATATGGACATCTCAAAACCTCTCGAACCTTTAAAAAATTAAGAAATATTACCATACGCATAAGCTAAAAACATGATCATGTGTAACAGTATGACATAGGAAAAGATTTGCGATTCTTGCATTAGTAGTCATCTTCAGCCATTTACCTTGAACTCGTTGAACCCCCTTCCAGTCAAAATGTGAGTTCCTTATCTTCAAAATCAATGTTATGATCAAATAAAATGTGATAAATACATGTCTATGGTTCAGGATAGATCGTGATAAAGATGATGGGGTAAATCTGAGTAATTTATGCCGAAATCTCATTTTCACACTTCAGTTGACGGACAGAACCAAGGTCGCCGAATCACTTTTCTTTGTTGCTTTTTTGATCTCGATGAATACAAATTGCTTTTGATTGCAAAAATTTTTCACAAAAACTCATCTTTCATTGACAACCAACAGAGCACAACTTTTTACTCAAAGACACGGAAAACTAATAACTTCCTTTTTAGAACATGCACTTCGTGACTAATGAATTTCCTCATTGATAAAATTTACAAGAGATGAGTTTGAAATTATAGACAAGTTTTACAGCTCAGGTTTGACGGAATCGTATTTTTTTGTCACAAATTGATTTCAATGTGATAAATGCTTTCGTTATTTTCATACTTGTCCATTTACCTGTAATTTCAGCACTCCCTCTGGATATTTACATGCAAATTATCGTACATGAATCTTCGTGACTGATGACATGCGTAAATAAATTACGTACGGCTCTTGTATTTGATTATGTAGTTCAATAGGATCGACGATATATTTTGTTGGATAATGAAGGGCGCTTTGAATTTTATATTGGGGACTTGTAGTGTCTTCTAGGTGAAAGCCACATCCGACTTAAATGGCTAAACCACTTTGTTGTGATTGTTTATTATTATTGCAGATGCTGCATTTTCGTAAAGTGATCTGCATCAATCTTGCAGGTTTTATCATTTCTCGACATTATAATGAAGTATTGTGTATTGTAATGGAGATGAAGCTGAGGCAATCTGCATTGGCATTGGCATTGTGCTTACCTTTACAATGTAAAGGTATGGATATTATGTAAATGCATGTAAAGTTTACATGCATTTACATAATATCCACGAGCAAGGTTTGGATCATGGCTTCCAATTTATTTTTTGATGAAATATTGATGTGCTTGATGATAAGTATTCTTCATTTTATCCTATCATTTACTCATTACATTATGTATATTCTTCTTTGTAGGGTTATAGTTGAAGCTTTAATTTAACGGGAATTCATTCAATTGTCATTTTTACAAAACACAATAAAACCCGCATCAAATCAATGTATGTAAATACTCTACATAACCACACCCGCAAAGATTTGATTTGATGATTTGGAATGGTTATACAATCCCAACAAAATAATGTGTTTCATTATTTTTATGCATATTGGCTTCATGGTGTAAGTAACGCCTCGTGGTAGGTGAACAACTGAAAACAATATCCGTTTTCAATTTTCAAAATCCTATTATCGTTTATTACAGTTTCGTGCTTGCGTCTGCAAGTACCCCCTCGTCTGTTTAATACTTCGGCAAGTTTACTTTGAGGACAAAAAATAACACGCAATGAAACAACAATCACTCCATCAATAATGAGATAAGATTCTCTTAACAGGGTGTATTTTTTGCAGTTATTGCGCATTGTTTGCACTTTCTATAAAAGTCTAGCTGACATCTAACACAAAATGAATGGGCTGTTCTATTATGTCCATCATATTACCGGCCTATCCCGATGAGTGTGACCTGACCACAGGATGTTGCGTAAAGTAATCCACACGCTAACGAGTAATAATGCAATATTACAGAATGATAAGGAGAAAAAACTGAGTACTGTTTATTCGATGTCTTTTTTTTCTGCATACAACGTGTAACATGCTTTCAGGTATTTGAAGGAAGTTGCATCTAATTTCTGCATTTTTTGACTTCCCAAGTGTTTTTCATCGACTATTGTGGTACGCGGGGACGCCCATGGTATTATCATGTCGTCTGTGACGAGAGTGCACTTCTTCAAAGTGCAGGCTGTGTCGTTTTGGGTTACCCTTTCATTATCTCAACAAAGAACACTGATGTCTTACATTTCAGTAACCCAGATGTTAGCAGGACATTTTTGAAATACAACAGCTTTAATAATAAGCCGTGTGAGTGACAATACCCGTCGTAAACAGAGAATGAAAAAATAATCAATTATTAATAACTCTTTGCCTGCTTTGTATTCCCCGTGAGTAGGCAATGTAACGCACAACGTTATATAAGATTTATCTGCAATGCCGTAGCAATGCAATGCATAAAGCACGGTCGGCACCTATCATCTTTACAAAGGTTTACTACACGTTATGATGAATCGGTTTACATAACTTTGCAAGGATGCGGTTATACGCCAACGGTCAATGGGCTTATACCTGATTTAGTTTACTCTACGAACGCTGACAAATTCGTGGGCATTCTGTGTACGCGTACCGAAAATGACGGTTTACATTTTGAGGCATATTTAAGTTGGTATTCATACGAGTGATTCTCTGTAAACTACGAACAACCGTATCATAATGGGTGAATACATGTGAGCAGAAAAGGTTCCTGTATCCGTACAATTTGATTTTCTAAGTCATCTCGTGCTCGCACTCCCCCAAAACTTTCACAAACAATATATCACCCACTTGTCTGTAGTGATTCTTTAGAAAACCATGTTTCTTATCGCCTCATTGTGACCAAACAGTTGAGTGCAGAGAAAATGCCTGTTTTGAAAAATCGAGTGTTACCCACTCTGTGTTTGATAAGTAATTAATTATGCAGCATGCACAATGCTATATGAGCCTGCCACAACTAATGACGAATTTAAATGGGACGCTTGCAAGTAAGTTTGTCATAAATTTCATTTAATGAAGGATTAGAATCATAACACACTACATGTCAGCACTAGTATGGCGTAAAAACGGTTGGATTGGATAAAAACGGAAGTAAACATCGGACCAAAACTGTTGATGGTGTAGATATGGATTCTGTTGATTTGGTTAGTGTGCCTCTTCACAGCCTCTCTGCTCGTACATATGCTCAATCCTTTTGAAATATTTTTTCTTGATAAACAAGGCAAACAAATCGTAGATAACCCATCCGAAACACCAACCCTTTCGAGATTTTACTTATAATTGCAGCATGTGTAGGAAAAAGAGAGATGAAAGTTGATATGCGAAAAGTGAAAGAAAACTTGTAACAACTATGAAAGGCGTTTACTGTAATACTCTGGTTGTTGAAAATCATGCAGAAATATGTAATTTTGAAGCTTACGTATACGAGGGGAGGAGAAGCAGTCCTTTTTTACGAATTCGAAAACGAAATCGTAGCAAGGCACGGTGGGATGGTTATTTTTTGTACGAAAAAAGGCAATTCTATGTTGTTATCAAAATGATGATGGTGGTTTGATAGGAGTGACCCTTTTAAATGTGAGAAGTTATGGATTTTGAGTATACAATAGCCTTTTCGTTGCAGCCGACTTTTATTCGCTCACGCATATCTAAATTATGCACGCTTGAAGAGCTACGTTGATCGGCCATTTGATGAATATGAGGTTAGTGCCTATGTAACGGGGGAAGTAATCTTCGCTTTCTTCACGTTAAACCTTGTTTTTGTCTGTGAGGAGACTCACATTTTGTTGAAAAACTAAACCATTCACGAAATTCATCGGATATGGTGACGTAATATTTATTCGAATTGCGACTTCACGTAGCACCGTTGTTAAAATATGATGATGCGCTGATAGCCAAACTGACGACAAGCTGTTGCCTATTGTGTGGCCCGGAAGAAAGTTGGGTCTTGGCTAAAGTCGTGAATGTCATCTTTGAACTCTGACTTCTCCTTACTGAATGCAATGCATAAGTTGAAACATTGCTTAAATTATGTACTTTTTTAAAGAACCGAAAGTTTCATTTTTGAAGAAATAGTATGGGACTTTTGTAGATGCCGTCATTCATACAGCCTTTCTGCAAGAACACACGTGCAAATAAATACACCAAATATCGCCTCTTGAAGTATGGAGTGTACGCTCACATTATACAGGCTTTGGAAGATTACAACAAAGTCCAATTACGATTACAGATTACCAATTACAATTCCCGTTTCATTAAAATTCAGTTACAAATTACAAATTAGGCAATCGATTACAATGCAAGATTACAATTAATCTAGATCCACAAATTGATTTGACAAAAAATGAACTCAAACAGTTTCTTTTA